>CAUYOR010021408.1:0-10232 GCA_963573925.1 Callimico goeldii
CCAGATCCTGAAGGAAAATTACGGGCAGAAGGAGGCTGAGAAGGTGGCCAGAGTGAAGGCATTATATGAGGAGCTGGATCTGCCGGCTGTGTTCTCGAAGTATGAGGAAGACAGTTACAACCACATTATGGCTCTGATTGAGCAGTACGCAGCGCCCCTGCCCCCAGCTATCTTTCTGGGGCTTGCGCGCAAAATCTACAAGCAGAAAAAGTGACCTAGAGACTGCAAGGGCGGAGAGGAGGCTCTAAATAAACAAATTATTGTGTTAAAAAAAAAAAAAAAGACATTGGCTGGGCATGGTGGCTTATGCCTGTAATCCCAGCACTTTGGAAGGCTGAGGTGGGCAGATCACTTGAGGTCAATAATTTGAGACCAACCTGGCCAACGTGGTAAAACCCATCTCTGCTAGAAATACAAAAATTAGCCAGTCATGGTGGCTTGAACCTGTAATCCCAGCTACTCAGGAGGATGAGGCAGGAAAATTGCTTGAATCTGGGAGGCAGAGGTTGCAGTGAGCCAAGATGGCATCACTGCACTCCAGCCTGGGCAACAGAGCAAGACTCTGTCTCAGAAAAAAGAAAGAAAGAAAAAGACATTATTGGGTTCAGGTATTGTCAATTGGCTTACTTCAGTATGAAGTTCCCCCAGTTGCTTTCTTGCCTAATTGTTTCATTAGCTATTGATAATCATTATCTAGATTGGTGCCTCTTGGTGGTTTGGGTCTGGGTCCCCTCCCAAATCTCATGTTGAATTGCAATGCCCAGTGTTGGAAGAGGAGTGTGGTGGGAGGTGATCAAGGATTGGGGGGATTGCTGTTTTCACAGCAGTGAGTTCTGAGGAAATCTGGTTGTTTATAAAAGTGTGTCGTACTTCCCCCTTCTCTCTCTTTCTCCTTCTCCAGCCACGTAAGATGTGCCTTCTTCCCCTTTGCCTTCTGCATAATTGCAGGTTTCCTGAGGCCTCCCCAGCCATGCTTCCTGTACAGCCTGTGGAACTGTGAGTCAATTAAACTTCTACTCTTTATAAATTACCCAATCTCAGGTAGTTCTTTATAGCAATGCAAGAATGGACTAATAAAATAGGTATCATCTGGGGGTCTTGTTAAAGTGTATGTTCTGATTCAGTAGGTCTGGAATGGGGCATGATATTTTGCATTCCTTTTTTTTTCTTCAACAACACAAAATAATCCATTTTGCATTCCTTTTTTTTTAAACAAATCTACTTCCATTTCAAAAGAAATTAATCTAGAATAGTCAGTAATATACAACATACTTTTATATTTCTTTTATAGGCATCTACATAATACAAGTTCATTTGTATATGTGCAATATATAATAACCCTATGTTAGATATGAGTCCTAACAGGATGGAAATATTTTCTTGCAATACTACTTTATGCCTATGAAGGGTGTGAACTTGCAATGTCCTCCTGTTGTAAGCCTAAGTTAATGACAGTGTCCTCTCAAACTTTCTCATAAATTATTGACCTAATTTCATTTTAAAAATGGATTCAGCAAATATGAAAATAGAAAGTCCTGTTATTTGTTCATTCAAAATAAGAGGGAAAAAAAGAGATGATACACTCCTCTATAGAAAAAGTGGGTTTAGAGAACAGTTCTGGTAGTATTTCACATGGTAAAGTATCAAAAGGTCTAATAAGCAGCCCCCTTGCTCAGGAATAAAAATGATTTCAATTTTTTTTTCAAATTGCTTAGTAACTCCAAGTGATGTTCAAACTATGGGGGCTGATTACTGGCACTGTGTTCATCAAATTTAGATCTCTCTTGAATAGGGACATTATAGAAATCAAGAGCATCTCTAACCCTGCACATCTGGTGGAGGCTGGAGTTAGGCACTACATGACCCAAGTCATCAGCTAAGTGTGCCAAGAGATTCAAGTTTAGATGATGATCTTCCAGGGAGATGTCTTGCCAATCATCTCTAGGAAGAGATGAACCAAAAACTTCTTTAAGATAAGATTCCAAGTGACTCTGGACATCTTCAGGTGGTGTGTATGCTCAGCTTTGTAAGGGTGGACACACTGGGATAGTTTCCTTTTTCACCTCTTCTACTTCTCAGCAACCACTGGCTCTTTCTCTTTTCTGGATCAAGATGAAATTCTCTATTTCATCTTGAAATAGAGAATTCTATTTCAAGTGCCTGAGGCTATTCACATAAAGACTCTTCTGGTAATGCAGGACACAGATTGCACCACCATCTTCAATGAGACCCATGGGCTTTTTTTTTTTTTTTTTTAATACAGAGTCTCACTCTGTTGCCCAGGCTGGAATGCAATGGCACAATCTCAGCTCAATGCAACCACTGCCTCCTGGGTTCAAGGCATTCTCCTACCTCAGTCTCTGAAGTAGCTAAGACTACAGGCATGCACCACCACCACACCTAGATAATTTTTGTATTTTTAGTAGAGATGAGGTTTTGTCATATTGCCCAGGCTGGTCTCAAACTCCTGACCTTAAGTGATCTCCCAAAGTGCTGGAATTACAGGCATGAGCCACCACACCTGGCCAAAATTTTGCATTTCTAACAAGCAAGAACCTAGATTATTTCATTAGAGCTTTCTATTCTTTCATCAATTATCTGGTTATTCTGAGGTATAGCTTGAACATACAAGAAAGACATGATAAATGTTATTTGCTAAGTTTCAAAATAATAATCATCTTCCAAAGGTGATCAGTGAATTTTTAAAAAATCAGTTATGTGCTTAGAATCTTAAGTATAACTTATGTGTTTCAAACCATTCAAGTTATTCTTTTTAAGTCTCAAATCGTCTCATATTTGGCTAGTGGGGCCCTGCTTTCTAGTTAGACAAGATGTTTCAGGCTCATCTTCTATGTTTCCGGCCTCAAATCTGGAATCAATCATTTCTCAACAGAGCCTGGGTTCCTGTGATTGGAAAATGATATTTAGAGACCACCGTCTGTATTTAAGTGGTGCTCATTGCTATGAGATAGATATTTTCTAGCTCTATCCATTGAGAAATAACAAGAGGCTTCTAGTCCTTTTCAATGGATAGGTTAGAAAATGTCTTTTTATTTTTTTAAGAGAAAATGCATGAAGAATTCTGATAGTTTCGATTTACTCTGAGGGCTATAGGGCTTTAACTTAACTTCTTCTTCTTTGTTTTCTTTTTTGAGACAGAGTCTTACTCTGTTGTCCAGGCTGGAGTGCAGTGGCATGATCTTGACTCACTGCAAACTTTGTCTCCCTGGTTTAAGCGATTCTCATGCCCTTAGCCTCCTGAGTAGCTGGGATTACAGTTCTGCACCACCATGCCTGGTCAATTTTTGTGTTTGTAGTAGAAACAAGTTTCACCATGTTGGCCAGGCTGGTCTCGAACTCCTGACCTCAAGTAATTTCCCTGCCTCGGCCTTGCAAAGTGCTGGGATTACAGGTGTGAGCCACTGAGCTTGGCCTAACTAAACTTCTTAGAGTTTTTTTCTCCTGAAACTCATGGCTTCTAATGATACAGGTATACTTACTGTTGTTGTTGTTGAGATAGGGTTTTGCTCTCTCACCCAAGCTGGAGTGCAGTGACATAATCATAGTTCACTGCAGCCTTTATGTCCTGGGCTCAAGTGACCTTCCTGCCTCAGCCTCCTGAGTAGCTCAGAATACAGGTGCATGCTTTTTTGTTTTTTGGTAGAGATGAGATCTTACTGTGTTGCCCAAGTTAATCTCAAACTCTTGAGCTTGAGCAATCCTCCTGCCTCAGCCTCCCAGAGTGCTAGGATTACAAGCATGAGCCACTGTGCCCCCCAGTATAGTTATTTATAGTAACATGATTATTGAAAGTTTATAATTTTCTTGGTATGTTTTTGTTCATAGGCTATATCCCCAAATAAGGACATACAGTCAAGTTACTGTGTTCTATTTATTATTATTATTTTTTTGAGACAGAGTTTCACTCCATTGCCCAGGCTAGAGTGCAATGGCATGACCTCAGCTCATTGCAACCTCTGCCTTCTAGGTTCAAGAGATTCTCCTGCCTCAGCCTCCCAAGTAGCTGGAATTACAGGTGTGCACCACCATGCCCAGCTAATTTCTGTATTTTTAGTAGAGACAGGGTTTCACCATGTTGGACAGGCTAGCCTCAAACTCCTGACCTCAGATGATCTGCCCACCTCAGTCTCCCAAAGTACTGGAATTATAGGCATGAGCCACCATGCCCAGCAAGTTATTGTGTTCTTAATTTCACATCAGTTGAAACTATTCCTTTCTCGGCTGGGCGTGGCGGCTCACACCTATAATCCTAGCACTTTGGGAGGCCGAGGTGGGTGGATCGCCTGAGGTCAGGAGTTCAAGACCAGCCTGGCCATCATGGTGAAACCCCATCTTAAAAAAAAAAAAAGAAATTATTCCTTTCTCTGTGGCTAATCTATGAACTAGAAATACAATTCAGTATATTTCTTTGATTTTAGGGATTCATTTTTTACATTTTTAATTGTTTCATATTCTGTAGAACATTTACATGGTACCAAAAAAAAAAAAATCTTCAAAACGAAGTAATTCAGAGGAGTCTAGCTCCTACACCCATCCCTTCCATTCTGCCTCCTCCTTCTTATGAAGGTGAAAGGTGAACACTGGTTTTCCTTAGGGTTTATTGATTGATTGAGACAGAATTTCACTCTGTTGCCTAGGCTGGAGTATGATCACAGCTCACTGCCTCTACCTCCTGAGCTCAAATGTTACTCCCACCTCACCTTCTCAAGTAGCTGGGATTGCAGGTGTGTGGTACCACACTTGGCTAGTTTTGATTTTTTCTTTCTTTCTTTTTTTTTTTTTTTTTGGTAAAGATGGGATCTCTCTATGTTGCCCTAGTCTAAAACTACTGCCTCAGTCTCCCAAAATGTTGGGGTTACAGGCTTGAGGCCATTACAGGCATGAGGCCCTGCACCTGGCCTTTTTTTCCCTTAAAATTTTTTTTTCACCGTCCTTGAACTTGGCTGAAACATCTCCATTTCTGATTCTCCTGTTAGAAAATATAAGAAAATATGTGTGTACATATACATACACATTTATGTTCATATATTCCCCTTTTCTAAGGCCATATTCATTATTGTTTACCTTGTTTTTTTCTCTTAACAACATATTCTGGAGATTATAGCAGTTTACCTTTCTTTATACAGCTACATAGTACTCTATCATGTGATATCATAGTTTATCCACTAAGTTCCCTCTTGATAGATATTTGGATTGCGGTAGAGAGATCTGAGATAAAAGAAATATGTTTGAAGGTCCTGTAGTTGGAAGGAGACCCATGGTAGAAAATGAGGCTGCAGAAACAGGCATGGGTCAGTCTATGCAAAGACTTGTGGCCCTGTAAGGGTCTTATCACTGCTGTACCAGGTATGGAAGGCTATGGAAGTGTATTGAGCAAGGCTGTGACATGATTAAATTTTCCTTTTGAAGAGATCACTTTTACTACAGCATAGGATATAGATTACAAGAGAAAAGAGTGGGTATAAGAAGATAAACTAGAGGCTGGGTGCAATGGCTTACACCTGTAATCCCAGTACTTTGGAGGCCAAGATGGGCGGATCACGAAATTAAGAGATCGAGATCATCTTGGCCAATATGGTGAAATCCCATCTCTACTAAAAATACAAAAATTAGCTGGGTGTGGTGGTGCACACCTGTAGTCCCAGCTACTTGAGAGGCTGAGGCAAGAGACTCACTTGAACCTGGGAGGCACAGTTTACAGTGAGCCGAGATTGTGCCACTGAACTCCAGCCTGGCAACAGAGCAAGACTCCATCTCAAAAGAAAAAGAAGATGAAGATAAATTAGAAAACCATTGCAATAGCCCAGGTAAAAGATGGACAGTAGCTTGGATTAGGAGAGATGGTGAAATGGAGAGAAAGGAAAAGACAAAAGAGATTTAGAAAAGAAAATTGGCTACTTGGCGATCCATTGGATCTGAAGATGAGAGAGAGAAGGGGTATCAAGGATGACTTCTAGGTTTCTGGATTTGGCACCTGGATTGACGGTTTGCTATTTATGGAGACAGGAAAGCCTGGAAAAGGAGTAGGTATTAGGTGATGATTATGTGTTAAATTTTGAACATGTTAAAGTAGAATTACCTTTGAGATATCTAAGTGTCAAGTCGTCAGTTTGATATATGCATCTGGAACTCAGAGAAGGGTTTAGGGCCAGGGCTCTGTGTTAATTCAGGCTAGTCCTTTGATCTTCAGAACTGACCTGAATCCCTAGGCCATTTCTGAAGATCAAAGGACTATTCCGAATCTGGGAGCAGATTGGATGTAGTTTATTCCCCCAAATGTGGGAATTTGGGCTATGGGAATAATCAAACAGACCTGGGGTATAGCCATAAGAAAAAAAAGCCACCCCCCTACAAAAAAATCTGTCATGATATATTTATAATATATGAACACTTTGCAGCTTACATATCATCTACAAAGTACCTACCTTGCCCACTGCAATGTATTTTACAGCTAATGAAGTGCTCTTATTTCTGTGGTCTCAGTTTAATGTTCTCAACAATGTTGTAAGGTAGCCTGGCCCTAGTTTTCTTTAGCCCATCCCCTGGCCCAACTCAGCCCAGCCCCGGGCCTCCCCACACTCCCACATCCCTGGCCCTGGCCCTGACAGTTCTCCTTGGCCCAGTGTCTCTCATCAGCCACACTGTGTTCAAGTTAGGGCATCTCCAGGATAATTTTCCCCACGTTCTGGTTGGCCTCCATGTGAGTGTGGGCCTTCTGAATCTCAGCCATGATGAAGACTTTATCCACAACAGGCTATAGCTGCACAGCACTCCTGGGGGAGAAGTGGGCCAGGACTTGCTCCGTGAAGGTCTTCACCAGTGTTTCCTTGTACTGAGGCAGAGAGAACAGTCCATTAACAGGGTAAGGATGAAGTCTCCTTGGTCTCATACAACTTCAAGGGGAATATCAGGCCATGCCTGGTTGGCCCTGGTACAAACCTTGACTCAAGGAGGTCAGACCAAACCACGGAGGAGGAAAGGTCATTTATCAATTTAAATTCCCTTGGACAATGGAACCCCTGGAATATCAAGGGACCATGCCACCCCCTGAATCTCCTAAAGTATGGGAGTCTCAATATGAATCCTGGACTTGGAAGAGAGGAGGAGTAAGTCCAAGTCAAATGAGGAAGTAGATGGTGGAAATGAGACTTCTGAGGGAGGAAGGGTCAGGCTGACCCTTAGATTCCCATCCAGAGGAAGGAGAGTTGGCAATGTCAGCAAAGCTTCATGAGCAGGAATTCTATAAGCCAAGGCAGGTCGGAGTCACATGACTATAACTCAAGGGTAGTGCCCAGAACCTGCTCAGCTTTGTCTGTCACCTACCTTCTGATCCCTGGACCTCAGTAGACTGGTCCACAGACTTCCTCACTTACACAACGGCTTGGAAAGCAGGGGTCTGTTGACTTCTGCTCCTACCATGAGATCATGCAGAACCCATCGGCCATTTGCAGCCAAACAGTGGAGCTGCTTCTTCTAGTAGGAGCCACCAATGCAGTCGAGGATCACATTGACACCCACACCTTGGATAGTAGGTAGAAATGGCTTAGATATCGTGGGAGGGCAGATGCCCAAACTCCTCTCTTCTGTATCTAGTTTTGCACATTCTCCTGTGTGTCAGGAAACAAAGTGGGAAGAAAAAGCACTATCTGGGAGGCAAGGTGCACTTAGTCCTCCTAGAGAGCTGGGAGAGAAGTGCTAAGCATGCAGCTTTCAGATGACCTTAGGCTAAGGAGATATGTCTCATGATAGTTCTAAACACAGACTAACCCAGCCTTGAGTACTTGCTCTGGAGAGCATTGTTCTCCTCTGAAAAGTTAGTAGACTTCCTCCTTAATTACCTCCTTTTTCGGTAATTAAAGCTATGTAATCCCCTTGGGTACTCGACCCCCTGGAGCTTTGAGGAACTCCCCAAATTTTTTATTTATTTATTTACTTTTTGAGATAGAGTCTCATTCTGTGGCCCCGGCTGGACTAGAGTGGTGTGATCTCAGCTCACTGCAAGCTCCGCCTTCTGGGTTCAAGCAATTCTTGTGCCTCAGTCTCCTGAGTAGCTGGGATTACAGGTGTGTGCCACTACATCTGGCTAATTTTTGTATTGTTAGTAGAGACAGGGTTTCACCATGTTGGCCAGGCTGGTTTCAAACTCCCAACCTCAGGTGATCCACCCACTTCAGCCTCCCAAAGTGCTGGGATTACAGGTGTGAGCTACTGCGTCCAGCCACCCAAATCTTTTTTTTTTAATCCATCCCCACCATGGTTGAGATCCCTCAAATGTTTACAAATATGGGAATCCCAATCATTCTTCTTTTTCCTCTTCCTCCTCCTCATTTTCCTGCTTCTTCTTCCCTTCTCTCCTCCTGTTCGTCCCTTTTCCTCTTTCTCCTCCATCTCTCTTTCTTTTCCTCTTCTTTCTTCTTCCTCCCATTCCCCTTCTTCTCTCTTCCTCTTCCTCCTTCACGGGGCAGCCAGGAAGCTCAGACTCTTGCATAATACTTGCTCACAGTTATTGTTCTAATCTTTATGATTAACATGTTTTTTCTCCTTTCCTTGGTACATATTTTCTAGTTCTAATTAATTTTTTTCCATCCTGAGTGTTTAGACCATCTTCAGGCTTTGTGAAAATACAGTAGAGAGCGAGGATTGCAATGGAGAAAGAAGAGAGGGTTGTGAGTGCAGAGGAGGAAAAGGGAGATGTGGTAGGCAGCCTCCAGGATGGTTCCCTGATGACCCCTGCCTTCTAGTATTTACACCTTCCAGTCCCTCCCTTTGGGTGTGGATTGGACTTATAGACTTACTTCTAACAAGAAGGACATGGCAGAAGTGATGGGATGTCACTTCCAAGACTAGGTCACCAAAAGGTGGTGGCTTCCCTATGGGACATGGGACACTTTCTTTCATTCTTGCTTGCTCTCTCTGAAGGAAGCAACTGGCCATGTTTCACACTGCCCTATGGAGAGGCTCATATATCAAAGAACTGATGTCTCTGGCTAATAGCTGCCAAGAACCTGAAGCCTATGACAGTCACGAGAGTGAACTTGCAGGCTGATTGCACCCCAGGTGAGCCTGGCGATGACCACAGCCCTGGCTGATGCCTTGGGAGAGACCTGGAGCTGAAGGACCCAGCTAAATTGCTCCCAGATTCCTGACCCACAGAAATGGGGAGATAATAATATGCATTGTTTTCATTTGTTATGCAGTAATAGATAGCTACTAATAAAGGAGAGGAAGGAGGAGGAACGGTTATGAAAGGGGAAGGGATAGGATAAGAGAAGGAGGGTTAAGCCAGGGATCAGCTAGCTTCTCCTCCAAACACACAGGCCAGTGCACATGCACATACACACCCTCCAAACACACAGCACCCCCCCCCACACACACCAAACACACAGGCACATATACACCCTCCAAACACACATGCCCACACACCCCCACACGCACACCAAACACAGGCACATACACACTCTCCAAACACACAGCACCCCCCCACACACACCAAACACACAGGCACATATACACCCTCCAAACACACATGCCCACACACACCCACACACACACCAAACACAGGCACATACACATTCTCCAAATACACAGCACCTCCCCACACACACACCAAACACACAGGCACATATACACCCTCCAAACACACATGCCCACACACCCCCACACACACACCAAACAAAGGCACATACACACTCTCCAAACACACAAGCATGCATGCACACACACACACACACACACACACACACACTACAAACTCACAGGCCTGCCCACACCCACCCTACAAACACACAGGCCTGCACATGCATACACACCCTCCAAACACACAGGCCCCCCCCCCAACACACACCCTCCAAACACACAGGCCTGCACACACACACACCCTCCAAACACACAGGCCAGTGCACATGCACATACCCTCCAAACATACAGGTACACACACACACACATACACACACACCCCAAACACACAGGCACATACACACCCTCCAAACACAAGCATGTGCATTACACACACACTACAAACACACAGGCCTGCCCACACACACACTCCAAATACACAGGCCTTCACACACACACACACACACCCTCCAAACACACAGTCCCCCAAACACACACCCTCCAAACACACAGGCCTACACACACACCCACACACACACCCTCCAAACACACAGGCCAGTGCACATGCACATACCCTCCAAACATACAGGTACACA
>CAUYOR010021409.1:0-12524 GCA_963573925.1 Callimico goeldii
AAATTCCCCACCCCCCCCCGCCCCACAAAGTGTTGGTTTTATTGGCTTTCCCCACCGCCCCCGCCCAAAAAAAAAAAAAAAAAAAAAAAAAAAAAAAAAAAAAAAAAAAAAAAGGCGAAACTTTTGTTCTTTGAAGAAGGCGACTTACTTTCCTAAATAAGTCCTAAGAAAGATAGCATATGACCAAATTTTCTGTCTCTCAAATTTTATAAATAAATCTATTAAATTTTAATTATTTTGACCATAAGATAAAATTTCTATAAGTCTTTTTATAACCTCTTACAATTTTTTTAAATTAAAGAGTGGTTAATTCTCCAGGAAAACCTTGTTCATCTGACACAGGGGCTCAAATGCTGCTCTTGCAACAGTGTGCCTTTGGTATTTTGTTTGATTTATAGAAGAACTCTGAACTAATTTTATCTCTCAATATCAGCCCTTACAATCTCTCATTCCCACCTCTTCTGTGATAGTTTCTGAGATTAGAGGTGTTGAATAGCTTTAATTTCTGGTCCCATATCTCACAAATGCAGAGGTGAAAGGGATAGCCAATTGGCCTGGAGCACAAGTTCCTCTCTAGTTACTTGGCAGAATGCCCAGTAAACGTCTACTACAAAACTATACATCTGCTCAGAGATAACTAAGGACAGGCGGATGGGTAAGCTCTTGGAAGGGCTTGAGCTCTTTGCATCTTCTTATGTTTCTGAGAACCGCCAAATTTTCTTCCTGCCTTGAGGGACGTGAAGTAAACTTGGCTTTGAGAGATGGAAGCTGAATTGCCTTCAGGGGCTGACCTGCAGGGTGTCGAACTTTGGGACACAGCAGAGACAGCAGAGAAAGAATTCGGCACGATTGGCTGTCCTAGGCTGTGAGATTTTGAAAAAGAGCTACTATACAGTCCACGCCTGGTTGACGAAGAGACTAAGTGGAAAGGGGACAATCTGGGCCTCTGGTCTATGCGCACACGCGTAACAGACGCTTTTATTCAAGTTGCGGACGGTATATTAAATCTGTTCTAACCGGGCATTTGCATCTTGGTGTCTTGTTTTAATGGCTAAGGTTTACTTTAGATTATTCACTTTTACAATAGATATTTTAGTTTTTCATTAAGACGGGGATAACCGGTGCTGGATTTAAAACTGAGAAAAATTAGAATCTGAATTAAAAAAAAAAATAAAACTGAGACTACTGTGGGTGGAGAAGAAGGAGGAGGGACAATGTGTATTTTTTAAATGCCTAGAGGATCTTTCTCATTGACATTAGCCTTTTTACCATAGAAGTGACTACGGGCAAGTCTAGAGTCAATTAGGGTGGAAATAGTAATAGAAGGAGAAGGTTATATTCATTGATGAGACTGACAGAAGGAGCAGTTCCTTTAGTAAAATGAAGGAGGGGCTTTAAGTCAGTAAAAACTCTTCCTGTAAAGGTCCAGCCTTGGTACTGGGTGGTCTAAAGGACTTAGTTCTAAGTGCTACAGGGTTGCCAGGTTATGAGAACAGAAAATCAGTGTCTCAGCTGCAGGTGATTACAACAATGAGAACTGGGATTAACTGTGTCAATTAGAGGGCCAGGGCATACATATTTGTCTGAAAAAGCTAGTTGTCTTTGATCTTTTACACCTCCACAAGGTATGACAGAACAAGTATCAAAAGAAATAGTCTGAGGTGAGTCACTTAGTTACATTAATAACAAGGAGCCAGTAACAGAACAAGGAAGGAAAGGGAAGCAATATAAAAGATACATAAAATTAAACTTTCTTTAGCTTTAATTCGGTGGGACTTGAACCAGGAACAATGGCCTACAATTCTGACGGTGACGGCGCCTTCTTGATTTGAATGTACTGTGTCCATCCTTTTTGTTGCCATACATACAAAAGACTGTGTTGGTGGCTAGTAGTATGAGATAGGGTCCACCTTAAGCTGGCTCAAGTTTCTTCTCTTTCTGTCCTTTGATGAAAATGTGGTTCTTGGGCCAATGCTGATGCACTGGAAACTTTAGGGGTTGTGGCTATGCCAAGAGACTTTTAGTTTTAAGAAAAGAGATGGTAGAAGAGAGACCAAATATGTAATTGCTGAGCTCCAGATCAGAGACCAGCTTTCTTCTAAACTGCTTTATCTGAAAGACTTTGGAAAGAAAAGGAGGGAAATGTGAAAGTAAAACACAAAGTCAGGACCCCAATGTACTATGTCAGAAGAAAAAGAGATCAAGTTGAAAGCATTGTCACGCAAGAAGCTGCCTTCCTTTTTGTTCCTAAGCAGGTAACTACAGATAAAATGTTACATGCTTCACTGGTAGCTACTCATGTTCTCCTTATCTTATGTAAAGTCTTGATTTACTGAGCATGAGACAAATACGTATTTAACTCTTACCCTACCTACAACTTTTCTGTTGCAACATGTTGATGACATACCCTCCCTCTTTCCTTCAGCCCATGTTTTCCCTTGAAATATTGAGGCCCACAAAACCATCTTTGGAGAAAGGCGCAGATCTGTGATGCCATGTTTATTTCTTCCAGGCATGTGCTTAACATTGGCAAAATAAACTTCTAAATTGATCGAGACCTGCCTCAGGTACATTTTGGTTTACAAACACACCAGAGTTCGTGTATACTTGGATGGCTCGTTATAGCCCCTTATGTTTGTCTTCCCCTGAGAAGTTTTAGTAGTACGTCCTAAAACAATGTATGCAATGTACCTGCTTCGTTTGCTTTCTTCTTTTATTCTGTCCATAAATATATGTGTCTTCTATTATGTAAATATTTTTTCTCAGCAATGTATATTATTTAAATAATTATTTGTACTTTTCATATGTTCAGTTATGTGAGACATAGAAAGGAAAACCTAATAATGCCAAACAAAAGTGTTATTTGCTAAAGAGAAACAGGATTATGCTGCCCACCACAGAGCAGCCTGTGGAAGGCAAGAGGTGCTTATTAAATAATTATGCAAAAAGTTGGCTAAACCTCTCATGCATTTGTTGGTAAATGAAGTCATGAAAAGGTTATGAGAAATAGTCATTTGTCTGGATAAAATTATGCACGTACAGAGAAGAAATACAATAAACATAGAATGACAAACCGAGTGTTAAAGATATGTCAGCACGGTTTAGCCAATGAAGATAAAATTCAGTGATTTCACGTTGCGGTGAGCATCAGTAGAGTGGAACATCCACATAATTTAAACTGGCTTCTGGCAGGAGCTAAAAAACAAAATGTTTCCCTCCAAGCAGTGTATGTTAGTGCACCATGCACTGTTTCCTTCTGTGTCATCGTATATAGTTATGTGTAGCTTCAGGTGCTGCTCCGTGGATTAAATGAAAAAGAGGTACGCCATACGTTAAGGACATTGGAAGTGACCTCCAAGTGTTAATTTTCTCCACATCACCATGCTGGAATTGATCTTTACTCCCAATAATGCTGACCAATGCTCTCAAAATATGTTTGAGTCACCGTGGTATAATGAAAGGAATGCTTGACTCTAACACCTACTGTGTGACTGACTGTGTGACCTTTGAGGTGCTTCGTAAAGCCTCTCTTACTCTTAGTTTCTTCATCTTTATATGGTGATTAGATACCCTGACTTCCCACAAGAATTAATATTCAGGCCGGGCTCAGTGGCTCACGCCTATAATCCCAGTACTTTGGGAGGCCGAAGCGGGTGGATCACGAGGTCAAGAGATTGAGACCATCCTGGTCAACATGGTGAAACCCCGTCTCTACTAAAAATACAAAAATTAGCTGGGCACGGTGGTGCATGCCTGTAATCCCAGCTACTCGGGAGGCTGAGGCAGGAGAATTGCTCGAACCTAGGAGGCGGAGGTTGCGGTGAGCAGAGATCGTGCCATTGCACTCCAGAGCGAAACTCCGTCTCAAAATAATAATAATAATAATATTAATAATAATAATATTCAGGTAAGTGAGACACCTGGTAGAGTATCTGGAACTTGGTGGCAGCATATTTTTATTCTGTTTATTGTGTTCACTGTTTTTTTTTCTTCAAAATTGAAGATACTCCTTTTGACAGAACACATTCTGAATACCAATGTTTTCTGTGTCCTAGAATGTTTGTAAAGCTAAAATAATGTACGAATACTACTAAACCATTAAATGTGTTATGCCTGACTTGTAAGACAAAGATTTATACATCACTCCAAGGTTCCCTTTTTCTTCATGCTCAAAAAGTAACTAGCCATCCTTTGCCAGAAACCACTTTTTCCCCAAATTCCAGGACCCCCAAACCCTAATAGTTTTTATTACTGGCTCATGTTAGAAATGTTTAAACCTTTTTTTTTTTTTTTCATAATCTGCTCTGCAGTGGGAAATAATGTCTTCTTCTTCGTGAGAAAAAATTCAAGGGAAATGGATAGTAGATAGTAGACCTAATGGTGCCATGTGTCTTCAGTTCTGTTGAGACATTCTGGAGTCCTGCTCCTCATCTTTAGCCTTCAAAGTGCCGTACTATGTAGAGATGTGATGTTGTCCCTACAGATATGCCCCACCATTAAGAATCCTACCAGAAGTTACAATGAACCTGATGCATCCTCAGGCATGTGTTCATTTGTGTTCTCTTTATTCAATGTAATTCTCCACTTAATACCTTGGCCTGTTTAATCTCTGCACTGCCTCCTATTCATAGTCAAGCATTTTCCCACTTCAGTGCACTCCAATAATAATTACTTGCCATGGTGCATTCACTTTATAGAGTACATTCGCATCTATGAATACATTTGATCTTCACAGCAGCCTGTGAGTTTGGCAGAGTAAAAGTTATTTTCTCCTTTCTTGGAAGGAGAAACTGAAGCTCAGTGATGTCAGAGACTTGTTTCTTCAAGGTTAAAGAGCTATTAGATGTTCGGGTGAGATCTTAAACATAGGCCTTGCCCACATCAGGTCTGTTTATTCTCAAATAAATAGTTTAAAAATTTCCTTTAATTATATTGTTTGAGGAAATTTCTTCACTTCAATTTTTTTCTCCAGAGCTGAAGCATTGGTTTTGGTTTATAAATTTAATAACTTAGTTTATGTTTTGTGTAATTTTTCATTCACTCATCAATTCAATCAGTCATCCATTCTTTTGCTAAATATTTATTAAGTACATAGAAAAGGCTGGTATAAAATTAGTCACAAAAGACCTTAACAACCTTTGAGAGAGAAACATTACAAAGTCACTAAGAGAATTAGGATTACATTTAAATAACCAATTATGAATGTAACTATAGTTTCAAATATTGATCTACAATGTGGGAGCTGTTAAAATCAGAATTCTCATGCACGAGAGATTTCTCCTACCCATTTATTTATTTGCTTGTTTACTTAATATGCACTCATGGATATTTATTTTATACTTCGGGTAATAATCCAACACTAGGTCATATATTTCACTCTGCAAGTTGGTCAACTTTGTCCTTTGAGAGCCTTTTTGGTGGGCTTCTGTGTCCCTTTGACAAACCGACATCCTTGTGAATTTTTTCATCAGTGCATTTTTTTTCCTTTCACTTTTCTGGCACTACAGAATTTTCCAGGTGCATCTTGTGTATTTCTTCACCAGTGCTAAACTCGGTCATTTCCCCATGGAGCCCTGGTTCAATTTGTTGAAGAAAGAGTATTAGAAACCAAGATCTGGGCCTGAGGTATGCTGATTGTGACTGAGGTGTCATTGCTTTTAGACCCTCGCCACTGATACAAATAGGAAATATATTTGTGTATACTCATCTGTGTATATTCACACATATCTGTAAATATTTCTTCAGGTAACTGTCTCTATCTCTGTTAAGCTAAATGTATGTCTGAGGGCAGCACAGCAATTAATTTGAATCATACAGTAGGTAGCTTTTTTCATTGACTTGCTTCTTTCATTCACTTGACAATGTACATTTAAGATGTGTCCTTGTCTTCATGTGCCTGATGGCTCATTTCTTTTTATTGTGTGCAGGGTTTTGTGTGGACAAAATTTTCAAATCAATCGAGTACTTGTATTAGCTTCCTAATGCTGCTGTAACACATGACTGCAAATTAGAGTGGCCTAAAACAACGTAAGTTTATTCTCTTGTAGTTCTGGAGGCTAAGTCCAGAATTAGGGTGCTGTCAGGTTTGGTTCCTCCTGGAAAGTATGATGGAGGACGGTCCTGTGCTTACCTCCAAGCTCTCATTCCTTGGCATTCCTTGGCTTACAAACTCATCCCTCCCATCTGCCTCTGTCTTGATGTTCTCTTCTTCTCCTCTTCATGTAGGCACTGAGTCATATAGAATTCTAGACCTATCATACTCAGTATGAGCTCATTCTAACTAATTGCATTTTCAATGACCCCATTTCCAAATAAGGTCAAACTCTCAGGTAACGGGAAGGACATAAATTTTGGGGAGACACTTTTCAACTCAGTACAGTAGTTATACTTTTTCTTTAGCACCATAAAAATACACTCAACATGCTTCCTCATACAGTGCAAAGCACAGATGTGGCAAGACGCTAATGGTCACATAGAATTTTTCTTCATAGCAGAACTGTTAAAACAAAACAGAGAAATGTGGTTGAATTTTCTTAGAATAACAGTTTGTGTTCTGCTCTAGTTGGACAAAATCATGTTTCTCTTTAGTCTTCTTAGTGAATCCACAGTTGTTCTATATCCAGCCTGCACACTTACTATTTATGTGATCTTGAGTAAATTATTTAAACTCCTCTTTGTATTCCTATTTTCTCATCTCTGCAGTGGAATTACTAATGATAGCCTCTTTCTGTAGAAGAAATCAAGTTGCTGTGGCTGGATGCCCTAACAGAAACAAAACTATTGGAAATGAAAACAAAGATGGAGAAAAATAAACATTTTCTCAGTTGATGAAAAGCACAATGTTTTCATCTGATTGTAGCTATAAAAAGGGAATGTCCACTCTTCTGGCTCATGGGGTGGTTCTTGCATTTTGTGGGCCTTGCTGGGTCTAGGGAGCTGGTTGTAGTTAGCGCCTGTCTTACTCCCTTGGGGCTATTATAGCAAAGTACCACAGAGTGGGTGGTTTGTAGACAATGAAAATTTACTCCCCATAGCTCTCAAAGCTGCAAGTCTGAGCTAAGGGTGCCAGCATGGCTGGGTTCTCGTGAGGGTCTTCTTCTGGGATGCAGATGGGCAACTTCATACTGTATCCACAGGGAAAGAGGGTGAGCTAGCTCTCTGGCCTCTTTATAAGGGCACTTTTTCCATTCGTGAGGACCACCCCCACACCATTGGCCTTATTACTCCCAAAGATCTACTCTCCAAATATCATTCAGTTGGTGTTGGTTACATTTCAACATATGAATTTTGGACACAAACCTTCAGTTTGTAACCACTCGCTTATCATGTGTAGTCAGCTGCTACTGGATATTGTTGGGAAAAGTACAGTAACCCATGTTCAAGGGTATCACTTCCATCCAGGACACCACTGTGGTTAAAAAAAATCTTGTAAACATTTTGTTTAGAAATAAAGATCATAAAAAGTTCATTCGTTAAACATTCTGTTGGAAAAGTCTTCCATAAATCATCTACATGAGAATGTTGCTGTGAGACTTAAATGAAATCATGCCATTGAGATTATTTTTTGACACACAGTAATAGCTTATACTGGATTTGTATTTCTTAAATTAGATTTTTCTAACTATAGATAGAAAAATTAATCTTTGTGTTTTTATTCTAAGTTTTATGTAAGCAAAAAAGTCACTATCAAAAGAATTGCCTTCTGCTGCATGTGCTACAGCATGCCTGCATCCTGTGACACACTACCCTGGGAATTATGTCATGCCGAATTTGCCCTTTTGAGGGGAAAGGTAACTTCTAGATTGTGCTGATATGAAACCATATTTCTCTCTCACCCTCCCAGCACTTTTGGACAAGAGCACAGTCATTATGATTCTTTTATACATTCCTCCTTAGGAAAGCAATTTTGGTTTGTTTTTCATTTAACAGTTTCCTTATGATATATGTACCATGTCAGGAACAAGAGAATGTGGCAAGGTTAGGGGAAGAGAGACACAGAAGTGAACTAGAGAAAGACCCTACCTTCAAAGTGGGTGTTTATTTATTCATTCATTCCACATGTGTTGATGGGACTCTGATGTGCCTGAAACACTGAAAGTCCTGTCTATGCAATGGTTACAGTCTATCAGAAAAAAACCTACCAATATAAACCACACAAAGTGAAGTCTCTAATGAATCTAAGTGAAATACCATTTTGATCCTGGACTATGAAGTTAGATAAATACTATTTCCTTAGTGGAACCAGTGAAACTACATAAGGGACTATCTCATTAATCACGATCTACTCTTTGTAGTTCATAGGGAAAGCTAACTTGGGAAGGAACATTTTGGTCTTTCTCTTTTGGCCCAACAAATGGAAAAGCCGTTAGGTGTGGATACAGAGTGATGTGTGGCACTGGGGGCACCTGCTGTGCTCAGGGAGGGGACCCACTTACTTTCTATAGCAAAACTAGATTTTTCTTGGACACATTGTTCTAAAACCAAGGCTTTCATGGCTTCATTTGGGAATTTCTTTTTTTTTCCAGGAAAAACAAACTTTATATTCTGAAGACAACACTGTTAGCCATTTTCTGGATATTTGACTAGAGTTTATCAGTTGGATATTTGAATAACTTTTTATTCTTTTGTGCCAACACAGTGAGCACAGTTTCATTTAGGGAAAAATGAAAATAAAACTGCAGTTCATTATTGACATAAGCATAGTAAGTACCTAAGTATTCTTCCTCAGTCATAGCAACCACTAGATAAACGCTGAGTCAAGAGGTTTGAATTTCACACATAGTGTGCATTGACTCTATGACAGGACAGTCACTCAGGGACAATAACTCTAAACGATAATCAGAGTACTCTCTTGCTTCAGAGTTGATAAAGCATATTTCTACCACTGTACTACTTTATTTAATTCCACGCCATTAAAGTAGCCTGTAAGATAAGTGTAGTTATTTCCATCCATTTTAAAACAAGTAGAAAGTATCTAGAGGAAGGAAGGAATATATGCTTATATTTATTAAGCCCTAATTATTTGCTTATTCCTCCATACTATTTTTATGATTTTATTTTTTATTAGGCATATGAATACTGAACTCAAGTTTCTAAAATGAAATTTCTTCCTTCTTTTCCTTGTATATGTCAGCACTTTGGGACATACAGAATCATCTACCTGGAATAAAGTTTCTGTTACTTATTTTCTGTCAAACTATTTTTATGCTCAAATGTAATATACAAATGCATTTCCTTCAAGTATCTCATAATATATGAGAAAGAAATGAACATTTTTAAGTTTATAATATTATTAGAATAATTACTAATTTATAAATTACTAGCAATATTAATAGAATGTAATGAATGAATTAGGAGGCTATATAAGATATTAATTTGGTAAGAAGAACAGAGTGATTGAATCTGTCAGATGAGCATATCTCATTTATCTTTCTGCCCTTAGCTCTGAGCATTCAGAAAACATAGGTCTTCAGTATCAATTGTTTTAATTCATAGTTCTTATACCTGAATATAAGTCAAGCCACAGCTTCAATTTAAGTTTCCAGAATTCCTATGTGTTGTGAGAGGGTCCTGGCCGGAGGTAATTAAATCATGGGGGTGGTTACCCTCATGCTGTTCTCATGATAGTGAGTGACTTCTCATGAGATCTGATGGCTTTATACGGGTCGTTCCCCCTTTTGCTCCACATTTCTCCTCCCTGCCACCATGTGAAGGGCATGTTTGGTTCTCCTTCCATCATTTTTGTAAGTTTCCTGAGGCCTCCCCAGCCATGCTGAATTGTGAGTCAATTAAACCTATTTTTTTAAATAAATTACCCAGTCTTGGGTATGTCTTTATTAGCTGTGTGAGAACAGATTAATACACCTTGGATAGTGAGCTATTAGTATACTACATTATCCTTTCAAGCAGAAACAAAGCTTCTGGAAGAAGATAACATCAAATTCGATGACATCTACTTATCTACTTTAGAGTTCCAAGTACTACTAACAAGGACTGTAGTGTGTTTACAGCTAATCTAGGGGGGTGGAAAAAACCTTAGGTATAGCACAGCCTTTAGAGGGCCTGTGAAAGACAGCCTGTACATCCAACATTTGAATGCTTGCTCCTGAAAAAGCATTCTTTTTTGCCATTCCTGGGTTATATCTGTAAACCAGAAGAAAATAGGATTTCACGAAGCTCAAATGTATAATAAAGATTCTTGTAAATCTAGTCAATGAAACTTCAACTTGACATTCTGCTGGTCTCTGAAGTATTAAATTATTATGTAGCAGATTTGACTGTGTGTTAAGACACTTAAAAATTGTCAAATTATATACAGAGTAAAATTCAAATCAAACATTTGAAGCAATGCCAAAGTACACCACCATAGTAGAGTTCTATGAAACCTGGTTTAAAATTAAATGATAAATGGAGGACTTGATCTCCAAGGTTTAGGCCTAGAGTTATACAAGTGCAGCTTGGGAGACAGGTTTGCTTTCTAGGGCAGGGGCAAAATGCCCCCAACCTCTTTGCCAAAGCACTGTACCATTTCCTGAGTGTTCCCTGTAAGGTAAGAATGGAGTGGGTGTCCTGGTAAGTGCCTCACAATGCTAGGGCAGTGGGTTGCCTGCCTCCTGTGCTCTCTGTCTCTCTTTTTTTCTATAGAAACCCTAAGCCTAGGAAAATATTTTCTGTCTGGCATTGTACCAACTTGAGGAAAAAGAGAGGGTGGTATGGTTGAACTGAGACCATTCTTCTTGCCCCCTAATTAAGACTTTTTTTCAGTTCTGTGTACCATGCAAATGTCTCAAGCTTGTTTCCAGGTGTTGAGTTTTCCAAAATGATATTCTTGTCTGAATAGTTCGTAGTCAAACTTTCTGTAGGGGAGGGAAGGCTAGACCCCCTATTCTATCACCTTGCTGATGTCATTCCTAAAAAATATTTTAAATGGTACAATGTTCTTTGCATATATCATATTAATGTTCATATCTAGATGAGATTCCTCAGCCCTATACTTTGATGACTGATATGGTTCAGCTGTGTCCCCACAGAAATCATATCTTGAATTGTAGCTCCCATAATTCCCATTTGTTTGAGGAGGGACCCAGTGGGAGATAATTGAATCATGGGGTGGTTTCCCCCATTCTTTTCTCATGGTAGGGAATAAGTCTCATGAGATGTGGTGGTTTTATAAAAGGAGTCTTCCCTTTGGCTTGGCTTTCATTATCTCTTGCCTGTTGCCATGTATATCCTTTGCTTTTCCACCATGAATGTGAGGCCTCCCTGCCATGTGGAACTGTGAGTCAATTAAACTCTTTCCTTCATCAATAACCCACTCTTGGCTATGTTTTCATTAGCAGTGTGAGGACAAACTAATCCAAGGACCATTTGGTGAGTTCTAAAAATTCGATGAGTTCTGTCCAAATGCTGTCTTCATAGTAAACTGCATAAAGTTCCTAATTGCTTATTATATTTGTGAAGAACTTTAATAATTCTACATCTGTAAAAGATACAATTAACACATTTTTAGATAGAAAAGAGCAGAAGCACACCAAATTCCAAAGGGCCTCTATAAATCCTTGGCCCCTTAGATTTCAAAAAATTGCTGTTTTAATTAGGATGAAAAACTATTTTATTAATTTCTGAGATCAAATACAACTTTTTATTTAGACAATTTAATGGCTTCTTATCAAATCTGTCAAAGTAAGAAAAATTTGTCTGGGTCTGCTTGGACTGCCGTAACAGAACAGCATAGACTAAGATGCTTGAACAACAGGAATATATTTTCTCACAGTTCTGGAGGCTGGAAGTACCAGGTCAAAGTATAGCAGGGTTAGTATCTGGTGAGGGCTCTTTTTCTGGCTTGTAGACAATGACCGACTTCTTGCATTTGCTCACATGGTCTTTCCTTGAGGTGTGTGCATCTGTGTGTGTGTGTGTGTGTGTGTGTGTGTGATAGAGAGAGAGAGAGAGGGAGAGAGAAAGATTGCTGTCTCTTCTTGGACTCACACTAATCTCATCATGAGGATTCCAACTTCATGACTCATCTGACCCTAATTTCCTCTCAAAAGCTCCATTTCTAAATACTGTAGCATTGGGGGTTATATTTTCAACATATGGAAGTGGAGGGGGCAAAAACATTTGTTCCATTATAAGGCCCACAGAGTTATTTTCCTTCAAAGAAAATGCTAGTAGCACAATTAGATTTTGGGTAAATACAACTCACTTATTTGGTCACAGTGCTGACCTGCCAGACCTGTTGAGTCTCATATACAATGGAACTATTAACTAGGCCTCTGTTGGCCAAAACTCAATGTATCCAATGAAAATATAGAATTGGTACTAGAATTTATTAAACCCGAATTGCGTATTACTTTTTTTTTTTTCTGAGATGGAGTTTCGCTCTTGTTACCCAGGCTGGCGTGCAATGGCGCGATCTCGGCTCACCGCAACCTCCGCTTCCTGGGTTCAGGCAATTCTCCTGCCTCAGCCTCCCGAGTAGCTGGGATTACAGGCACGCACCACCATGCCCAGCTAATTTTTTG
>CAUYOR010021412.1:0-19311 GCA_963573925.1 Callimico goeldii
TCTACTAAAAATACAAAAAATTAGCTGGGCATGGTGGTGCGTGCCTGTAATCCCAGCTACTCGGGAGGCTGAAGCAGGAGAATTGCCTGAACCCAGGAGGCGGTGGTTGTGGTGAGCCAAGGTCGCGCCATTGCACTCCAGCCTGGGTAACAAGAGTGAAACTCCGTCTCAAAAAAAAAAAAAACATAAGGTTTAGAGGATCAAATATCTAAAATGTAGACTTTTGCCCCTAGCCACCCAAACCTCATGTTCTTATCACATGCAAAATATAATCATTCCATCCCAGTAGTCCCAAAGTCTTAACTTCTTCCAACATCAACTCAGAAATTCAGTCTCATCTGAGTTCCTCACAAATGTAAATCTGTAAAATCAAAATCAGTTACTTGCTTTCAAGATAAAATGGTTATATAGGCACTGGGTAAACATTCCCATTCGAAAAGGGAGGAATAAGAGGAATAGGCCGAAAGAAAGGAGTAACCAGCCCCTTGCAAGTCCAAAACCTATCAGAGCAGACATCAAATCTTAAATCTCCAAAATCTCCTTTGACTTCATGTTCTGCATACTGGGCACACTGGTGCAAGGGGTGGGCTCCCAAGGCCTTGGCCACTCCCAACCCCATTGCCCACATGGCTGCTCTCACAGGTTGAAGTTGAATGCCAGACGTTTTTCTAGGCTGATTGTGGGGTCTGGATGGGAGCCACCTAACCCCATAGCTCCTCTAGGCAGTGCCCTAGTGAGGACTGCCTGGAGGTGCTCCTGCACTGCCACAGACTTCTGCCTGGGAACCCAGGCTTTCTAATATATTCTCTGAAATCTAGTTCCAAGCTGCCAAGCCTCCACCACTCTTGCATTCTGCATGCCTGCAGACTTAACACCTCATGGAAGCCACCAAAGCTTATAGCTTGTACCCTCCAGAGCTGTGGCCCAAGCAGTACCTGGGACCCTTTGAGCCATCGCTGGAACCAGAGGGACTGGGATGCAGAGAGCAGCATCCTGAAGTGTTAAAGCCTTGTCCCGCCAAACCATTCTGTTCTTTTAGTCCTCTGGGCCTGTGATGGAAGGAGCTACCTCAAAGATTTATCCTTGCTAATCTCTGTAGCAACTGGTCGCTCCACAGCACCCTTAGATTCCTCTCTTGAAAATGTTCTTTCCTTCTCTACCACATGCCTACGCTGAGAGTTTCTAAAATAATTACATTCTGCATCCTTTTTAATTATAAATTCCAACTTTGCATCATTTATTTGCTCTCATATCTGATCATAAGCTATTAAAGGAAGCCACACTACTTCTTGAATACTTTGCTGCTTAGAAATTTCTTCCACCAGATACCATAGGGTGCCAGTATTGTTTGGCCTTCCATAAAACCATAGGGGATGGACACAATGCAGCCAAGTTCTTTGCTAGGGTGTAACAAGGGTGACCTTTGCTCTAATTCCTAAGTTTCCCATATCCATCAGACCTTACCTGCCTGGCCTTTGCTGTCTGTGGTTCTATCAGCATTTTTTTTTTTTGGTCACAACCACTTAACCAATTTCTAAGAAGTTTCAAACTTTCCCTAAGTCTTTCTGTTGTCTTCTAAGCCTTGCAAACTCTTCCAATCTCTGCCCATTGCCCAGTTCCAAAGCTGCTTCCACATTTTCAGGTCTCCTTAAAGCAACACCCCACTCCTCAGTACCAATCTGTCTTCATCCATTTTTGTGTTGCCATTAAGGAACACCTGAGGCTAGGTAATTTATAAAGAAAAGAGGTTTATTCTGCTCACAATTCTGCAGGCTGTACCAGCATCTGCTTTAGATGAGGCATTCAGGCTGCTGCTACTCATGGTAGAAGGGGAAGGGGAGCCGGTGGGTGTAGAGATCATGTGGCAAAAGAGAAAGCAAGAGAGAGAAGGAAGCAGGGTGCCAGTCTCTTTAACAATAAACTTTCACAGAAATGAATAGAGTGAGAACTTACTACCACAAGGACAGCACCAAGATATTTATGAGGGATCTGCCCCCCTGACCCAAACACCTCCCACTAGGCCCTACCTCCAGCAAGGGGATCAAATTTCAACGTGAGGTTTGAGAGGTCAGATATTCAAACTATAGCAGAACGTATCAGGAGATGATGTGGAAGGGACGGGCAGAGAGCACATCACTGGACACAGTCACTTGACATATTAGTGCTGCAGACCTTTGGCTTTGTAGTCAGTGGAGAGTGTTCTGCAAGGGAGAATTGCGATTACATTCTGTTTAGACAATGACTATAGAAACAGCGTAGAGAATGACTAGAGAGGAAGGGGTAAGTCCATGGGGGAAAAGATGAGGTCTGTTAATCAAGGCTGGAGGAGAAATGAGACACAGTATTGTTAGGGCAGTGTTAGTGACAATGGCAGGGATTTGAAGACTTTAGAGATACTTAGAAATAGACATTTTAGGAAATAAAATTTATATCATTTGGTGACTGAGTAGCCACTAAGGATGAAGCAGAAAGTAAGTTTCTGCTTTTGGGAGACTTGGTGGATGGTGCTACTACACCGCAGAGAAGCAATTTAGAGGAAGAGGGTTGAAATATTAGGGGAAGGGACAGCTGCTCTGTTTAGTTTGTGACACATTAGGTTTGAGGTGCCCATCAGACATTGAAATGGAGATACCAGTAGGTAGCTTCATGTTACCTTGTAAGGAAACATTTTCCTTTGTTAGGAAGAATTAAAAATATGATGAGAGAAAAGAAATGAGTATAGAGTTGGTTAATTTCATTATCATGTTCAAATTATGCCTTGCATATACAAGGTTCTTTGTTTGGTTAAGGAGTGAAGTGGCATTGGTTAGCATCTGCTTAAAAAAAATATAGAAACCCAGGTTTCAGTGGATTTCTATTTTTCTGGGATTTATGTGACTTGAAATAGCAACATAAATTTTATAGGATTAAAAGGGACCTTTGAAGGTAGTCAGAAGATATTTTTTAATCTAGATAACGATACTGAGACCATTTCAGAACGAGCCAGTTGGCATTCTTTTTCTTTTTTTTTTTTTTAACTGTGCTTTAGGTTCTGGGGTAAATGTGCAGATCATGCAGGATTGTTACATAGGTACACATATGGCAATGTGGTTTGCTGCCTCCATCCCCCCATAACCTACATCTGTCATTTCTCTCCATGTTATCCTTCCCCAACTCTCCACCCCCCACACTGTCCCTCCCTTGCCGCCCCCCGCAACAGACTCAATGTGTGATGCTCCCCTCCCTGTGTACATGTGTTCTTATTGTTCGACACCCACCTATGAGTGAGAACATGCAGTGTTTGATTTTCTGTTCTTGTGTCAGTTTGCTGAGAATGATGGTTTCCAGATTCATCGATGTCCCTACAAAGGACACAAATTCATCGTTTTTTATGGCTGCATAGTATTCCATGCTGTATTTGTTCCACATTTTCCTTGTCCAGTCTATCATAGATGGGCATTTGGGTTGGTTCCAGGTCTTTGCTATTGTAGACATTGCCACTATGAACATAAGTATGCATGCATCTTTATAATAGGATGATTTATAATCCTTTGGGTTTATACCCAGTAGTGGGATTGCTGGGTCAAACGGAATTTCCATTTCTAGGTCCTTGAAGAAGTGCCACACTGTCTTCCACAATGGTTGAACTAATTTACACTCCCACCAACAGTGTAAAAGTGTTCCTATTTTCCACATCCTCTCCAGCATCCATTGTTTCCAGATTTTTTAATGATTGCCATTCTAACTGGTATGAGGTGGTATCTCAATGTGGTTTTGATTTGCATTTCTCTAATAATCAGTTGATGATGAGCATTTTTTCATATGTTTGTTGGCCTCATATATGTCTTCTTTTGAAAAGTGTCTGTTCATATCCTTCACCCACTTTTGGATGGGTTTGTTTGTTTTGTCTTGTAAATCTGTTTTAGTTCTTTGTAGATTCTGGATATTAACCCTTTGTCAGATGGGTAGATTGTAAAAATTTTTTCCCATTCTGTTGCTTGCTAGTTCACTCTAATGATTGTTTCTTTTGCTGTGCGGAAGCTCTGGAGTTTAATTAGGTCCCATTTGTCTATTTTGGCTTTTGTTGCCAATGCTTTTGGTGTTTTAGTCATGAAGTCCTTGCTTATGCCTATGTCTTGAATGGTGTTGCCTAAGTTTTCTTCTGTGGCTTTTATGGTGTTAGGTCTTTTGTTTAAGTCTCTAATCCATCTGGAGTTAATTTTAGTGTAAGGTGTCAGGAAGGGGTCCAGTTTCTGCTTTCTGCACATGGCTAGCTAGTTTTCCTAACACCATTTATTACACAGGGAATCCTTTCCCCATTGCTTGTTTTTGTCAGGTTTCTCAAAGATCAGATGATTGTAGGTGTGTGGCATTGCCTCCAGGGCCTCTCTTCTGTTCCATTGATCTATATCTCTGTTTTGGTACCAGTACCATGCTGTTTTGATCACTGTGGCCTTGTAGTATAGTTTGAAATCAGGTAGCATGATGTCTCCGGCTTTGTTCTTTTTGCTTAGGATTGTCTTGGCTATGGAGGCTCTCTTTTGGTTCCATATGAGTTTAAATGTTTTTTTCCAGTTCTGTGAAGAAGGTCACTGGTAGCTTGATGGGGATAGCATTGAATCTATAAATTAGTTTGGGCAATATGGCCATTTTCACAATATTGATTCTTCCTAGGCATGAGCATGGAGTGTTTCTCCATCTGTTTGTGTACTCTCTTATTTCATTGAGCAGTGGTTTGTGGTTCTCCTTGAAGAGGTCCTTTACATCCTTTGTTAGTTATATTTCTAGGTATTTTATTCTCTTTCTAGCAATTGTGAATGGGATTTTGCTCATGATTTGGCTCTCTGTTAGTCTGTTATTATTGTGTAGAAATGCTTATGATTTCTGTCCATTGATTTTGTATCCTGAGACTTTGCTGAAGTTACCCATCAGTTTCAGGAGATTTGGGGCTGAGATGATAGGATCTTCTAAATGTACAATCATGTCATCTGCAAATAGAGACAATTTGACTTTCTCTTTTCCTAATTGACCCTTTATTTCTTTTTCTTGCCTAATTGCTCTGGTTAGAACTTCCAATACTATATTGAATAGTAGTGGTGAGAGAGGGCATCCTTGTCTAGTGCCGGATTTCAAAGGGAATGCTTCCACTTTTTGCCCATTCAGTATGATATTGGCTGTAGGTTTGTTGTAAATAGCTTTTCTTGTTTTGAGATACATTCCTTTGATACCTAGTCCATTGAGAGTTTTTAGCATAAAGGCTGTTGAATTTTTTCAAAGGCCTTCCCTGTATCTATTGAGATAATCATGTGGTTTTTGTCTTTGGTTCTGTTTATGTATTAAATTTATAGACTTGCGTATGTTGAACCAGCCTGGCATCCTTGGGATGAAGCCTACTTGATCATGCTGGATAAGCTTTATGATGTGCTGTTGCAGTCTGTTTGCCAGTATTTTATTGAAGATATTTGAATCTATGTTCATCATGGATATTGGCCTGAAGTTTTCTTTTTTTCATTGAGTCTCTCTTGGGTTTTGGTATCAGGATGATATCGGTCTCATAAAATGATTTGGGAAGGATTCCATCTTTTAGTATTGTTTGGAATAGTTTCAGAAGGAATGGTACCAGCTCCTCTTTGTACGTCTGGTAGAATTTGTCTGTGAACCCATCTGGACCTGGGCTTTTTTGATTGGTAGGCTATTAATTGCTGCCTCAACTTCAGCCCTTGTTATTGGTCTATTCAAGGTTTCAACTTCTTTCTGGTTTAGGCTTGGGAGGATGCAAGTGTCCAAGAATGTATCCATTTCTTCCAGGTTTACTGGTTTATGTGCATCGAGTTGTTTGTAGTAATCTCTGATTTTAGTTTGTATTTCTGTGGAATCTGTGGTGATATCCCCTTTATCGTTTTTTATTGCATCTATTTGGTTCTTCTCCCTTTTCTTTTTCATTAATCTGACTAGTGGTCTATTTTGTTGATGTTTTCAAAAAACCAGATCCTGGGTTTATTGATTTTTTTGAAGGGTTTTTTCTGTCTCTATCTCCTTCAGTTCTGCTCTGATCTTAGTTGTTTCTTGTCTTCTGCTAGGTTTTGAGTTTTTTTGATCTTGCTCCTCTAGCTCTTTCAATTTTGATGATAGGGTGTTAATTTTAGAGCTTTCCTCACTTCTTATGTGGGCATTTATTGCTATAAGTTTCCCTCTAGACACTGCTTTAAATGTGCCCAGAGATTCTGGTACGTTGTGTCTTTGTTCTCATTGGTTTCAAAGAACATCTTTATTTCTGCTTTCATTTCATTGTTTATCCAGTCAACATTCAGGAGCCAGTTGTTCAGTTTCCATAATATTGTGCAGTTCTGAGCTAGTTTCTGAATTCTGGGTTCTAATTTGATTGCCCTGTGGTCTGAGAGACTGTTACGATTTCTGTTTGTTTGCATTTGCTGAGGAGTGATTTACTTCCAATTATGTGGTCAATTTTAGAGTAGGTGCAATACAGTGCAGAAGAATGTATATTCTGTGGATTTGGGGTGGAAAGTTCTGTAGATATCTATTAGGTTTGCTTGGTTCAGATCTGAGTTCAAGTCCTGGATATCCTTGTTAATTTTCTGTCTCATTGATCTGTCTAATATGGACAGTGGAGTGTTAAAGTCTCCCACTGTTATTGCGGGAGTCTAAGTCTCTCTGGAGGTGGTTAGGAACTTGCTTTATGTACCTGGGTGCTTCTGTATTGGGTGTGTATATATTTAGAATCGTTAGCTCTTCTTGATGGATTGATCCTTTTACCATTATGTAATGCCCTTCTTTGTCTCTTTTGATCTTTGTTGGTTTAAAGTCCATTTTATCAGAGACTAAGATTGTAACTCCTGCTTTTTTTTTTTTTTTTTTGCTCTCCATTTGCTTGGTAAATATTCCTTCATCTTTTTACTCTGAGCCTATGTGTATCCTTGCACATGAGATGGGTTTCCTGAATACAGCACACCGATGGGTCTTGACTTTTTATCCAATTTGCCAATCTTTGTCTTTTGATTGGGACATTTAGCCCATTTACGTTTTAGGTTAATATTATTATGTTTGAATTTGATCCCGCCATTTTGATGCTAGCTGGATGTTTTGCCTGTTAGTTGATGCATTTTTTTTCATTGTGTTGATGGTCTTTACCATTTGGTACATTTTTGGAGTGGCTGGTACTGGTTGTTCCTTTCCTTGTTTAGTGCTTCTTTCAGGAGCTCTTGTAAGCCAGGCCTGATGGTGACAAAATCTCTCAGCAACTGCTTGTCCATAAAGGATTTTCTTTCTACTTCACTTGTGAAGCTTAGTTTGGCTTGATAGGAAATTCTAGGTTGAAAGTTCTTTTCTTTAAGGATGTTGAATATTGGCCCCCACTCTACTCCGGCTTGTAGGGTTTCTGCAGAAAGATCTGATGTGTGTCTTCCCTTTGTGGGTAACCCGACATTTCTCTCTGGCTGCCCTTAGCATTTTTTCCTTCATTTCAACCCTGGTGAATCTGACAATTATGTGCCTTAGGGTTGTCCTTCTTGAGGACTATCTTTGTGGTGTTTTCTGTGTTTCCTGGACTTTAATGTTGGCCTGCCTTGCTAGCTTGGGGAAGTTCTCCTCGATAATATCCTGAAGAGTGTTTTCCAGCTTGGATTCATTTTCTCCATCACATTCAGGTACACCTATCAAATGTAGATTAGGTCTTTTCACATAATCCCATATTTCTTGGAGGCTTTGTTCATTTCTTTTCACTCTTTTTTCTCTATTCTTTCTCTATTTTTGCCTTCTGATTTTATTTCATTGAGTTGATCTTCAATCTCTGATAGCCTTTCTTCTGCTTGGTTGATTTGGCTATTGAAACTTGTGTATGCTTCACGAAGTTTTTGTGCTGTGTTTTTCAACTCCATCAAGTCATTTATATTCTTCTGTAAGCTGTTTATTCTAGTTAGCATCTCATCTAATCTTTTTTCTAGGTTCTTAGTTTCTTTGCATTGGGTTAGCACATGTTCTTTTAGCTCAGAGAAGTTTGTTATTACCCACCTTCTGAAGCCTGTTTCTGTCAGTTCATCAGATTCATTCTCCATCCATTTTGACCCTGAGCTAGTGAGGAGTTGTGATCCTTTGGAGGAGGAGAGGCGTTCTAGTTTTTGGTGTTTTCATCCATTTTGCGCTGGTTTCTTCCCGTTGTTCCATGTAGAGCTGCTGCGCAGGTACTTTTAGTTTGCTGCAGCAGTACTCCTAACCACCTCTTTTCCCAGGTGCTCTGTCTTAGGAAGTTGGGGCTTTATTTTTAAGTTCCTGTCATGCTGCTGCCTTTTTTTCATAGATGCCCTGCCCTTCACAAAGTAGTCTAGTCACAGTCTGCCAGCAGAGGTGTTGCTGAGCTGCCGCAGGCTCTACCCAGCTGCTCTGTGAACTGCCTCAGTAGTGGTGGTCGCCCTTACCTGCACTGAGCTGCACTTGCTGTGAAACTCTCAGTCCAGAGAGTTTCAGATTGCTTGTTTTGTGGGGGTGGTACCCGCTGAGCCAGGTCACCCGGCTTCCTATCTCTGCCCCCTCCCTTTCAGTTGAATGGGCAGCTCTGTCTCCCAGGTGTTCCAGGCGCCAGTTGAAATGGCCACCCAGTTTTGTGTGAATTTCTGTGCACCAATGCAGCACCGGCTGAAACCTCCATGCTGAAAACTCATGGCGTTCTTCAGCCCGGGAATCTCTTGGTCTGTGGGCAGTGAAAATATGTGTGGAAGTGCGGTGGGCACTCACCCTCTGCATTAATCTTGCTGTGAACTGCACTCGGGAGCTGTTCCTGTTTGACCATCTTGGATTCTCCCTAATTGGCATTCTTAAAAGAACAGAGAATATACAATTTTGCCTGACAACAGTTCTTTAAATTTCTGTGATTGTTTCCAGAAATAGAAAAAATATTTGATTGCTCAGCAGTCTCTTGCCCAGTGTGAGATTAATAATGGAAATTCTATTTCATGGCATTAAGTATTGAACTTGCGCTTCGTAGTTTATCACAATTTAATGTAGATACAAGAAACTTAGGGGAAAAATGGTGATAGAATAGAATAGAGAATTCTTAAAGGCAGCTGGTGAACTTTTCAGATGAACCCCAGAATAGATTCATCTCTTCAGGGAATGTTTCTGTAAGTATAGCTTCCATGCATATTCAAGATAGAGGATTTGGTTAGTGAAACATTTTTATAGGGATTTTTTAATTTTTATTTATTTATTTATTTTGAGACGGAGTTTCGCCCTTGTTACCCAGGCTGGAGTGCAATGGCACGATCTCGGCTCACCACAACCTCCGCCTCCTGGATTCAGGCAATTCTCCTACCTCGGCCTTCTGAGTATCTGGGATTACAGGCACACGCCACCATGCCCAGCTAATTTTTTGTATTTTTAGTAGAGATGGAGTTTCACCATGTTTACCAGGATGGTCTCGATCTCTTGACCTCATGATCCACCCGCCTCAGCCTCCCAAAGTGCTGGGATTACAGTCGTGAGCCACCCCGCCTGGCCCCTGGGATTTTTTTAAATAATTATTTTACTTTTATTATTTTTAAGTTCCGGGGTACGTATGCAGGATGTGCAGGTTTGTTACATAGTTAAACATGTGCCATTGTGGTTTGCTGCACCTATCAACCCATCACCTAAGTATTAAGCCCAGCATGCATTAGCTTATTTCCCTAATGCTCTCCCCACAACCCTCCCTGAACAGGCCCCAGTAAGTGTTCCCCTCCCTGTGTCCTTCTGTTCTTATTGTTCAGCTCCTACTTATAAGTGAGAACATATGGTGTTTGGTTTTCTGTTCCTGCATTAGTTTGCTGAGAATAATCTTCCAGCTTCCAGCTTCATTCATGTCCCTGCAAATAACAACTGATTCCTTTTTAGGGCTGCATAGTATTCCATGGCACATATGTACCACATTTTCTTTATCCAACCTATTCTTGACGGGCATTTGGGTTGATTCATGTCTTTGTTATTGGGAATACTGCTGCAGTGAACATACACATGCATGTATTTTTATAACAGAATGATTTATATTCCTTTGGGTATATACTCACTTATGGGATTGCTGGGTCAAATGGTATTTCCGGATCTAAATCTTTGAGGAATCGCCACACTGTTTTCCACAATGGCTGAACTAATTTACATTCACACCAACAGTGTGAAAGCCTTCCTATGTCTCTGCAACCTCTCCAGCATTTCTTGACTTGAAATAATCGCCATTCTGATTGGCGTGAGATGGTGTCTCATAGTTTTGAATTTCTCTAATGATCAGTGATGTTGAGCTGTTTTTCATATGTTTCTTGGCCACATATACACATATATGTCTTTTTTTGATAAATGTCTGTTCATATCCTTGCCTACTTTTTAATGAAGTTGTTTTTTTTTTTTTCTTAGAAATTTGCTTAAGTTCCTTGTAGATTCTGGATATTAGCCCTTTGTCAGATGGGGTAATTTGTCAGATGGAGAAAAATTTTCTCCCATCCTATAGGATGTCTGTTTACTCTGATGATAATTTGATTTGCTGTGCAGAAGCTCTTTAGTTTAGTTAAGTCCCATTTGTCAATTAAAAAAAAGGTTTTATTAAGGTTTTTCAAGTTTTTAGAAATGTAGCCAAATTCTAGGATTTTTTTCTACCTAATTTTTTTTAAACCTTGTTTGATACAGAGTTAGGTTTATAATCAGAAGGTAAGTTTTCCTAGATGTGTTTTTATTTTCCTGGATATGGCCCAAGATCAATTCTTGCTCCAAAGCATTTGTGATGAAGAATGGCCGAGTATCTGATTTATTTAGTCTCTCAAGCCATTTCACTACCTACCATGTTCAAGACCCCGTAGGTTTAATGCTCTATAATAGCTGCAAAGTAAATGTACCATGAAGAAATGCGGTTTTCTTCCTACTTAATTCTTCATTCCAAACTATTGTCTTGTACTAGTGCTAAGCATTTTCTGTTTGTGATTTGCTGAAAAACAAATTCTTTGTCAAAGAAATACTTTCCTTAAAAATGAGAAACCAATTTTAAGTCTCATAAATCTAATCGAGGATCCTTCTATCATAAACTTAACTGCCTTGATTTTTATTGAGATTAGCCAAATTAACGGCCAAAAAATTCACCCTTACAGTAATTTGTTGCCCTTACATTGACATTAAAGGTTTGGCATTTAATTCTCCATCTTGTTCTTGAAGTCAATTTCCTGAGAACTGTAATTTGTTACAAGCCTTGCCACGAAGGCATGTCATGAAGACTCACTTCTGCCAAAATAGTTCTAGCTATTAAATTCCTCTATGATCACTTTTTGTTTCATAACTCTAAATTAAGATTTGACACACAGTAAGACAACACAGTCAAAAAAAAAAGAATCTGGATGTTAGAGTCAAATAGATTTGGATTTAAATTCAGGTTGTGTGGGTTACTAACTAGGTCACTTCAGGTAAATTATGTAATCTGTGTGATCCTCACTTTCCTCTTCTGTAAAGTAAGTATGTTACATGTTACCTACTCGTGGCATTATGTGAAGATTTAAAGGGATTATTTTAAAAGCACCTATAAAATGTCTGGCATATAAAATATGCGATGAGCGGTATATTTTTAAAACAATATTCTCATCCTATTGCCTTTGCCTTTCTTATAACCTGAGTGATACCAGTTGAACTACCTGACTGAGGGCCTGCTTGGTGCCAGACATGTGCTAGACATTTTATATCACTACCTCAATGACTGTAAATCCCTTTCTTTCACATTCCCAGTTAAATTGGTTCTGTTACTTAAATGTTTTTGTCCTCTTTTCTTTCCACAGGAAAACGGGCCTTACTATACATCATATCCCCCATCACCAGATTTGTGACCTGCCATCTTTCAGTGCTTCTTGGTTTCCAGGATGCCACTTCCTCCACAAATTGCTACCTGTTGAAGTGATACTCATTTTTGCTGTACAGACCCAGAGAGCCTTTTGTCCCCACCTCTCTGGTATTTTTTTATTGACTGTATATTTTCTGGCACATAAACAATCTAAAAATGGTAGGCCATTCTGAACTGCATACAATTTAAATCTGTATATTTATATCAAATGTAAATGTTCATTTTTAGATTGTCGTTAATAGAAATGGGGAGCAACTTTTGAGTATCTTTAGTTTCTTGAAGGACACCAAATTCCGCGTCATATAAACCACCAAGACTATTCACATCATCTCTTTAACATTGCACGCTTCCTTTGTGTACTTAAGTGATTCTCGAAATATACAGATCCAATGTATGCTAATCAGATGCATTGTTTGCTTCAGATCCATGGTATTAACACCATGTACATTTTATAAAGATAATTTGGCTATGTTAAAAGAGAATTATCTGGGACCAAGAATGTGGAAATGTATCTGACAAAAACATCAAAATCATTAGCAAATACAGGCCTTAGAATGTGAATGTACAAGTTAAGACTAAAGTTTAAGTACTGAGGTTCCTTGGATGATATAATTTGTTAAGATTGCCACTATTCTAATCTCAACAGTGTGGGGAAACAAGAAGACTGTATCTTCAGCCTTTTTCCTGTCATCATGGATGATTTGGTCTTATTCAGAAGGACCCCACATACTAGTACTCTTAACAGCATCTCCCAAGACTCCAGTAGTGAGCAGAGAAGTGTGCTGTCTTCCAGAGTCACGAACGATTTTGTTTAGCTATCAGGTCTACTACCTCTAAGGACACTTCATAGCAGCATCTCTTGAGTTGCCTGCATCCGTGTGGAGGAAGTATGTCACAGTGAACAAACCCAGGGACCTGATAATTTGCAGACTACTTTTATCACTCAGGCTCTACTTGTGCCTTAGCTTGCTTATAAATAAAAATTAGAATTATGCTGTCTTCCACACAGAGGTGTCATGAAGATAGCATTTAGAAAGGGCTTTGTTGTGGGGGGGTATCTTCAGTTAGTTTTAAATGGGAATAAATATATATGAGGGAATGCTACACAGCATTCCTCTTGTCCTTGATGCCATTTGAGTGATTTTTCTTTTTGTGGGGCAGCCTTTTCGTGGGGCAGGCAGGTCCTATTAGTGTAAAATTCACCTCTTTCCTGCTTTGTCCAGAATCCCTTCTGGCCTGCTCCTCCCTTGATGCTGTACTTCAGTGAGAGGCATCTGTTGGCCATTTTAAATATTTCTTCTTGAATTAAGATCAAACCATTGTTATTCCCATCTGGGTATCTTTATACTCTTTTTTAATTCCTACAGCCACCTCCCCATGGCCCCATCTTTCTCACCCCATCATGTGCATTGGCAGTTCAGAGAAAAAAAAGCAGAACCTTTCTGTTCCATCGTGTGTTCCAGATCAGTGCTTCCAAGGGCCCATTCTTTTTTGCCCAAACTAATTCTTCATTGGAGATCAAAGAAACATACTCTCTTCATTTACAATAGGGAAATCCCCGTATAGTTGCATTAAATTCATCCTGTATTTTCTCATATAAACAAGAAGGGCCTTTACATTTTTTAGATAATAACGGTTCTTAAATTTTGCATGTATTGAACACATTGTCTTTGTGTCAGACCTCAAATTGCCTGATCCTTACAATACATCTATGTCAAGGTCATCTTTTATGTCCCCTAGGTTACCACATCCAGGCAGCCAGTCAGATGTCAGCTGTTAAAAAAAAAAACTTTCTCTCAAATAATACTTTTTTTTTTAACACCTCAGGCCCTGTGCCTTGAAAGTCTGAAACTTCAACATCATCTTCTGCAGTCAATCGTGAGGTCATATTTGAAGTATCTTTTTCACAAGGAGTAGCTACGAAAGTCTGCCAACTTTTCCCTGTTAAAGGGGAACTTGGCTGCCTCAAGCATCTGACCCGAACCATTTTCTGTATAGATAACAAAGTCTGTAAGCTACTTGGCCAATTCGAAAGGAAGCAAATGTATATATACAATTTCTTACAGGCAATAATTTTGACAGGATGTTTCTTCACTATATTCATACCAATATATTAATGTTTAGGAACACAAGCAGGAGTCTACATATGCTGAGATTTTAGTACAATTGATGTCTTACAGTGTAAAGGTGGTACAGAACTATATACATATCAGCTGTGTTGTATAATTCAATGATGATTAAAGAAAGATAAGGACCACTGTTCTCACTGAAACTAAATTTGATGTGGGACCAAGTTCATGCTTTTATAGATGTCTGAAGTGTTATAGAATGAAGTTGCTTTAAAGTACCAAATCCTAGAGGAGAAACACAGTGACCTTGATATATGATTAAGTAACATTTGATATACCAATCTGCCTTTGTGAAAACGTTTAGCTTGAATAATACATGCCATTTTCAATGACAGATTAGAGGATAAAGGGGAGACTAGGTGGGGATGACCACCAGCATCCTATGTTAATTCAAAGCACCACCAAGTCTGTAATTAAACTTTGGTTATGCCAAATGATAATTGAATTTTTGAAGACACAAATTATAAAATCACGTCTTGCATGATTAATAAATTATTTATTAAATAATAATTTATTAATCATACAAGGCATAATATTTTTAAAACAAGTATGTTCCTTGCTTCCACATGTATTTGGGTTCTTAATTCATCTATATCCAAGCCTCTTGTTAGTGAAAATTACCTCTTAAAAGATAAGCCTTTATTAGACTCTTGAGGGCAAATGGTACATATTCCTTTAATGTATATTATATTTTATTGGCTGGTGCTTTATTTTTTCTTTTTCTTTTTTCTTTCTTTTTTTTGGAGACAGAGTCTCGCCCTGTCACCCAGGTTGGAGTGCAGTGGTGTGACCTCAGTTCACTGCAACCTCCACCTCCCAAGTTCCAGCAATTCTCCTGCCTCAGCCTCCCTAGTAGGTGGGACTACAAGTGCCATGCCTGGCTAACTTTATTTATTTATTTATTTATTTTTTAGTAGAGACAGGGTTTCACCATGTTGGCTACACTAGTCTCAAACTCCTGACCTCAAGTGATCCGCCCACTTCGGCCTCCCAAAGTGTTGGGATTACTGGCGTGAGCCACCGCACCCAGCATGTATTTCCTTTTTCAAAGAAATACATCTGCAGTATTTTGAGAGTAATTAGCAGAGAATTTTTAGAGTATTTTTGGTAGGAAAAATACATTTTTTAAATCAAATTTCTGAAATGGAAAAGAAAGAAAATATCACTTCTTTCTAAAGAAGGATAAGTGTAGTCACTCTAGTAGAAAAACGTCGCTTGCTTATTTCTTCCTCTTTTCTGTTTGCTTGGATATTGCTTAATTCAAACTGTAGGTTTAGTCTTGTCTTTATAACAGTTAATGGAGAAATGATAAAATTAAGTATTCAGTGAACTAAAGATCACTTTTTGTATTTCCCCTGATACATTGACTGTATGTATGTATATAGAGTTTATATTGCTTAATATATAAACAAATTATTAGAATTTGAAGTATTAGATGAAGGAGAGTTGTGTGGTTCTAGCGACAGTGGATTGATTGTATTAAGGACCAAAACAACTGCAAGATAATATAAAACACCTTGAAAACTGGAGTTAGGTTTCTTTTTTCTTTTTTCTTTTCTTTTCTTTTATTTTTTTGTGAGACAGAGTCTCGCTCCATCGCCCAGGCTGGAGTGAGTGCAATAGTGCGATCTTGGCTCACTGCCATCTCCATCTCCGGGGTTCGGGCAATTCTCCTGTCTCAGCCTCCTCTGTAGCTGAGATTACAGGCATGCACCACTACACTCTGCTAATTTTTGTATTTTTGGTAGAGACGGGGTTTCACCATGGCCAGGCTGGTCTCGAATTCCTGACCTCAATTGATCCGCCTGCTTTGGCCTCCCAAAGTTCTGGGATTACAGGCGTGAGCCACCGTGCCTGGCCAGGTTTCTGTTATAGATTTCTCAAGTTGTAATCATCGTAACTTACGTGCACTAGAGTGTTTTAATTACGTTAGCACTGATGCTGCTTGGCATATAAGTCTTGTTTTGCAGTTACCTGAAACCATGAAGAATGAAGGAGAGCCTTACCTTACCATAGTCATTTTGGGTGAATACCATAAACTGGGTGGCATAACAACACATTATTTCTTACAGTTGGAGACTGAGAAACCCCAAGATCAAGGTGCCATCCAATGCAATTCCTGATGAGGGCCATCTTCTGGTTTGCAGATGATCTGCTTCTTGCTATCGTCTCACTTGGCAGAAAGAGAGAGAGTAAAAACCATGGTCACTTCCCTGTCTCTACTAAGGACACTAATCCCATTCGTGAGGGCTCAACCCTCTTAACATAATTACCACCCACAGGCCCCACCTTCAAATCCCGTCACTTTTTATGTTAGGACTTCAGTGTATGAATTTGCAGGCAAGGTAGAGAACACAAGTATTCAGTTCATGACATATCTATAATCTAGGTCATTTCATAAACCCAGATATGAGAAGGATTGCCTGGTAGGCCTAACCATATATACATATATATACATGCACAAACATATATGCATAATCTGCTTGACTTTCCATTAGAGTCTGACTTCTGTGGTCCCTATGTAAAGAACACAGAGCAATAAATAACCTAGTTCAAGCTTGATTCTTACCGAGCTAGTCCTTAAACGGATGGTATCAAGATCATTTTAGATAGCAGCGACTCTCTATATATTAGTTACTAACTTTATTTTTTACACTTCCAAGAACAGCATCTTTGAATCTTTTCAATTACCGCATGCCTTAAATGTGTAGGACCACTGAACTCAGGATGAAAAGCATAGATATACTCTAGGTAAATTATACTAACAAAACCACAACTGCAGAATATAATCTGATACTTTTGTTGGACAGTAAAGAAAATACATTTTGTATACACAGTCACACCTCTTTTTTTTTGTGATGTGTTCTGTTAATGTAAGCACACAGTCATCACAGACTGAGACAGGACTTTATTAGACCAGATCTTGTGAGCTAAGTAAGAGCTTAACGTATATAAATTATTTGAATTGCTATTGGGCAAAGGAAACCTAATGCTTACAATTTGTTTACTGAAAATTCAGAAAGCATTTATGAAAACTTTGCATTTTAAGATATTTTTGGCTGATTCTGAATTAGAAGTTAGATCCCTTTTAAAGAGGGTCTTACACTACACGAATATAGCCTATAAAGAATCAGTAGTGAAATAATAATGTTTATATTGAACCCCAGGATGGGACATTATTTTTTTGCCATTTACATCAGGCCTTTCTGTAATTACCAAAGTTAACCTAAAGAGTAGTTTAAAACAGTGAATTTTATTGTCAGCATTCTCCATGGAGACCTGGACTAGTGCTTCCCAAACTTTCATGTGCATGTATCAAATCAGCTGGGAATATTATTAAATGGAGATTTCAATTCAGTAGTTCTGGGGCGGCTTCTGGAATGATCAGTTTGCAACAAGCTCTTAGGTGTTATCAATTCTCCTGGTCTCCAGACCACAGTTAGAGTAAAAGAGCATAGACTGCATTTAGCTTCCAGATTTTCTCTTTGAAGGAAAGGAGACAGAACTATCATTGTAATCCTTTCTGTGGTCCAGGCACTCTAATATTCATCATCTCTTCTAATCCTCTTAGAAATCCTGTGAGGTTGGTGGTAGTAGAAGTTGAGTGACCTGCTGAAGACCACACTCACAAGCAGGACTGTAGACCAGTTTTCTCAAACCTGAATAATTACATCATTTTTTAATAAGGGAAAAGTCTCTTAGCCCCTGGGTTTTTGGTTAACATTTATTATAATGTTATCTAAATAATATATACGTAAAACTAGATATAAATGCTTTATGTTTGTAGGTCTTACACAAGTATAAACCCAGAACAAGTTTACAGGCTGACACAAGCAAAACTATAAAACTACTAAAATTTAAAATAGTATTAAATATGATGGATGGTGATGTTTTGACAAAATGAAATCATCACTTATATTGTGATGATGGCACTGAATGCTGCATTACAGGCTCTCTTCAGTTCAGCAGGCATGTGCTGCTGTGTGCTATGTGGTGACCCAAGTCACCCTGTTTTTTTCTATTCAGACGATTTAATTTGTTTAGCACACAGTGATGTTATTTGGTTCTCTTCTAGCCTGAATGCATCCTTCCCCTATTAAAACGGCCTCTGTTCTCCATAAGCCTTCCCCGACTAATGTAGAACTGGCCCTTAAAAAGGAAGTAAATACAAATGCAAAACTAAGCACTGAAATGGTTCTGCCAATATTTGGTTTTAATAGTTATCCAAATCGTTCAGAACATGAATATTAATTATTTAAAAATGTTTTATCAACGTGAATAATGCTTAATTCTCATAGTAAGTTCATGGGCACTTTCCTACTCCCGACACATACATACTCCACAAGAATTTCTCATGGACCCCAGTTTAAGAAGCAACAGTTTAGTGGTCAGTAACATAGTAGGCACTTTGGCTTTTGACACACTCAGACATTGGGCCTGTTTCTCAGCCTTTTCTGAACCTCTGTTTTCCTGTATTCATTGGGAATAATAATAATTGAATTATTAGAAGGAACAAATGCAGTAATGTACATAAAGCAGGTATAGTAGTGTTTATAATGGCAGCCACCACTGCTTTGATTGGAAATAACAGCTAACATTTGAGGATTTACTATGTGCCTAGGACTTTGCTAAGCTCTCTCTCTCTCTCTCTCTCTCTCTCTATATATATATATATATATATATATTCCATATTGAGTGGTAGAATCAGGATTCAAATACAAATCTGACTCCAAAGCTCATGCTTTTATAAAAAAAATAGTTTAAATATAGAATATCAGTGTAAATTGCTTATTTGAAAAGTTTTTTGTCCTATATTTTCTCAAAAATATTTATTATCAAATTAATGATTCTATAGAGGGTAAAATAGCTAAATTTCCTTTTAAAGATTTTATGATGTGCTGATTTCAAATTGCCATGAAATAAATACAGATTTCATTTAAAGGCATTCATGCCAGATTGTGCTGCAGAAAAGGAATATTAGGACCATTGGGCTTAGTGGTCCTAATATTGGCATTATTAATCTGTTGCATATTTATGATGATTAGTAACACGAGATTCTCCCTGAATTGCCATATAGCCTTTTTGCCAAAGAAGCATTCCCCCCAATCAGTATTATTCTGATACTCCATGCCAGTTTGTGTGAAGTAGTGTACAAACATCTTTTTTTTTTTTTTTTTTTTTTTGAGATGGAGTTTCGCTCTTGTTACCCAGGCTGGAGTGCAATGGTGCGATCTCAGCTCACCGCAACCTCCGCCTCCTGGGTTCAGGCAATTCTCCTGCCTCAGCCTCCCGAGTAGCTGGGATTAAAGGCACGGGCCACCATACCCAGCTAATTTTTTGTATTTT
>CAUYOR010021413.1:0-44647 GCA_963573925.1 Callimico goeldii
CCCAGCTAATTTTTTGTATTTTTAGTAGAGACAGGGTTTCACCATGTTGACCAGGATGGTCTCGATCTCTTGACCTTGTGATCCACCCGCCTCGGCCTCCCAAAGTGCTGGGATTACAGGCTTGAGCCACCGCGCCCGGCCCTGGCCCTTGCTTTTACTGTCTGCCTTTCATGGAATGAAGCCCGTGAACTCAGGGGCCTCACTTTCTACAACCTTAGTGCTTAGGGCAGGGCTTGGCATCTACTAGCTGCTCAATAATCATTCGTTGGAGAAGAGAAGGAAGGAAAAGAGGGAGGGAGGAAAGATGAAAGAGGAGCTTGAGCTCAGCCTTTAGGGGTGGATTGAATGTTAGGTGGACTCAGAGGATTCCAGGCCTATGGGGTGATGAGTAGAAAGAGAAGAGGAGAAATGGGCCTCTGAAAACCAGATCCAAGTCCCACCAAGAAAACACCTCATCAAATATTGCCCTTTAATTGGGCTGTGAATTAAATGTTAACTTCTTATCCCACTACCTTTGAGATTATGATAAATTATAAAATACTCTTTGTAGCTATTTTATTTTAGTTTTTAAGAGACAGGGTCATGCTTTGTCACCCAAGCTGGAGTGCAGCGGTGCCATCGGCTCATAGCTCACTGCAGCCCTGAACTCCTGGACCTGAGTGACCCTCCTGCCTCTCTGCTGAGTAGCTTGGACCACAGTCCTGAGACACCATGGCTGGCTAATCGCAGCTCTGAGTAGCTGTGTAATAGAGACTCCTATGAACTGGGCATCAGCAGAACACTGCAGAGCAGGCTGTTTTCTGGCTGGCTTGAGGGTGGATGATATAAATCCTGGGATTAATTATGACACAGGGATTTAGATGCTTGAACTACAGATTTTTTCCAGAAAAGGATTTTTGCTAGCTACTGGGATTTTAAAAAATAAATGTTTTCTGTTCTGTGATTATTCTCTTAGCAATATACAATTGCTTCTTCCCATTTATGGCAGTTGTATTCTATAAGGTCACCATGTACTCTGAATTAGTAAATACAGAAGCATTGCTCCCGGGGAAAACACAAGGTTAGGTCACTGCAAGCCTCCAGTCAAAACGTTTTTGTCCACTGATCAATACATGAGCTTGCTTTATGTGTGTTTCTATTTAAAGACACCTTACTTAATACATATCATTGATTCATTAACATTGAACTCATGGGCAACAGCACTATAACTCAAGTCTGAATGAAGCTTGTCTAATGCATGTATTTTCCCCCTTAAATAACATCACAGCCTTATTGCACTTAGGAACCCTAGATAGCACTGTAGTTAGGGAGTTATGCTAAACAGCAGAATCATCAACCAAAAGCCCCACAAAATGCAGAAAGCATGGTACCACATACAGTGTGGGGAGGATTCTCGTTTGCAGTATGAGAGCTGAGACAAGAAGGCAGAGGGTTTGACCTGGGCTGGGAGCGTGCGTGCAGTTTCTCAAACTTTTTGCCTCCCTGTCCATGTCTGCGTGGACTGTACAAACACTGTGAATATGACTTTGGAGTGACAAATACACTTTAGCAGGAAGATGAATTCACAAACCTTGAATCTGCGAATAACAAAGCTGGAGTGTATTTTCTAATTTCTTAAGATGTGAGTCTGAGTTTGGTGAATGTTAGTAAAGATAGGTAATCCAAAGTCACCCAAATCACGTTAGAGCTCTGTTGCTACTATTAGAAGCCCTTGATTATGGTTTAGGTTTTAAAAAAGTTTTGAAGCATTTTCAGTTCATGGTGAATATATGTATTGATTCATTATTTAATAAATGTTTGTATGAACACATGCTTTCTATTTGGAGGCTTATAAAAACATAAAACTTTTATGATAACATATAGTTGCTTTGTTATTTCCAGATTTTTAACTGCTCTAATGAGTACGTCTCCTTTAATCCTCCTGACTCCCCGAAAGGTGCTTGGGAACCCAGTCATTAGTGGAAGGTCTGAGAAGTGGGGGCAGCTCTGTAGATTCTGGGGATAGCAGTTGTAAGGGGGAACCTGGCCTAGAGAAACTTGTCTGGCTTGCACTACAGAACATCATGAGGCCAGCACCAGAAGCCAAGTTTTTTTTTTTTTTTTTTTGAGACAGAGTCTCACTCTGCCACCAGGCGCCAGGCTGGAGTGCAGTGGCACAATCTCAGCTCACTGCAACCTCCACCTCCCAGGTTCAAGTAATTCTCCTGCCTCAGCCTCCTGAATAGCTGGGACTACAGGCGCATGCCACACGACCAGCTAATTTTTGTGTTTTTAGTAGAGACGGGGTTTACCATGTTGGTCAGGATGGTCTCGATCTCTTGACCTGCCAAGTTTTGTTTTAGTGACCACGTCACACGGGCTCCTTAGCCAGTCACTAATGGTGTGATCCTAGAGCCTTCTTGTGGACCAGCCAGCCCAGGCAACAGCCCCATGGAGAGGCGGGCTGCAGGAGGCTGTGAAGTACTCCGAAAGCAAATGAGAAATTAAGCAAACCAGGTCATGACGAGGTAGAGCAGCTCTTCGTCAATAAATGTCATCTTGCACGGTGTTAAGTGCATGGTTTCTGGAGCCAGATATCTTGGGTTACAAGTCAGCTGTTTCTTAATAGCTGTGTGACTTTCAGGGGTGATGTGTTTAGCCTTTTTGTGCATCAATTTATTTATCAGTGAAAGTCAGACAATAATATACCAACATCATTAACATCATAAGCCTATTGTAGTAATGAAATAAATTACAAGTACGAAGTGCTATATAGGCACAGATTGTGACAGGTGTACCCCAGAAATATTGTGGGTCCCATTCTAGACCACTGCAATAAAGCAAATATTGCAATAAAATGAGTCACATACGTTTTTCCCCAGTGTACATAAAAGTTATGCTTACACTGAACTATAATCTTCTGAGTGTGCAGTTGTGTTATGTGTAAAAAATAATGTACACATCTTAATTTAAAAATACTTTATTGCTAAAAAATGCCAACGTTGATCTGAGCCTTCAGCAAGCCATAATCTTTTTGCTGGTGAAGGGTCTTGCCTGGGTGTTGACGGCTGCCGAATGGTCAAGGTGGTGGTTGCTGAAGGTTGCGGTGGCTTCAGCAGGTTCTTAAAATAAGGCAAGAGTGGAGTTTGCCACAGCGATGGACTCTTCCTTTTGTGAAAGGCTTCTCTGCAGCATGCAGTGCTGTTTGATAGCGTTTTACCTAAAATAGAACTTCCTTCAAAATGGGAGCCAGTCCTCTCAAACTCTGCTGCTGCTTTATCAACGAAGTTTTGTGCAGTGTTTAAGTCCTTTGTTGTTCCTACAGCAGTGTTCACAGCACCTTCGCCAGGAGTAGATTCTGTCTTAAGAAACCATTTTCTTTGTGCCTCCTCCATAAGAAACGATTTCTCATCTGTTCAAGTTTCATCATGAGATCGTAGAAATCCAGTCCCGCCTTCAGGCTCTGTTTCTGATTCTCCTGGGATTACTCTCACATCTGCTGTTACTTCCTCCACCGAATGCCTGAACCCCTTCGTAGTCATCCGTGAAGGTTGGAATCAACTTCTTCCAACTACAGTTAACGTTGACATTTTGACCTCCTGAATCATGAATGTTCTAGAATGGCATCTAGAATAGTGAATCCTTTCCAGAACGTTTCCAATTTCCTATTCTAGTCCATCAGAGGACTCACCATCTATGGCAGTTATAGTGCTAGGGAATTTATTTCTTAAATAACACGACTTGAAAGTTGAAATTAGTTCTTGAGCCATGGGCTGCAGAAGGGATGCTGTGCTTGGAGGCCTCTCTGTCAGGGCTCTCGAGTGACCATGTGCATTATCGATGAGCGGTAATATTTTGAAGGGACTTTTGTTTTGGAGTCGTGGGTCTTAGCAGTGGGTTTAAAATATTTGGCAAACCTTGCTGTGAACAGCTGCGCTGTCGTCCCGGCGTTGTTGTTCCATTTCTAGAGCACAGATAGAAGATACTTAGGATAATAACTAAGAGCTCTATGATTTTTTTGAATGATAAATGAGCATTGGATTTGACTTAAAGTCACCAGCTGCATTAACCCCTAACGTGAGAGTCAGCCTGTCCTTTGACGTTTTGAAGCCAAGTATTGAGTTTTTCTCTGTGACTATGAAAGTCACACATGACTTTTTCCAACATAAGGCTGTTTCGTCTGGGTGGGAAGTCTGCTGTTTGGTGTTTAATGATAGTCCTCACTGATAAGTTTTGCTGGGTCTTCTGGATTACTTGCTGCAACCTCTCCATCAGCACTTGCTGCCTCACTTTGCACTTTTAGGTTGTGGACATAGTTTCTTTCCTTACACCTCGTGAATCCACTTCTGTTAGCTTCAAATATTTCTTCTGCAGCTTCCTCACCTCTCTCACCCTTCACATAACTGAAAAGAGTTAGGGCCTGGCTCTGGGTTAGGCTTTGGCTTAAGGGAATATTGTGGCTGCTTTAGTCTTCTATCCAGAACATTAAAACTTGCTCCATATCAGCGATAAGGCTGTTTTGCTTTCTTATCATTCCTGTGTTCTCTGGAGTAGCTCGTTTAATTTCCTTCAAGAACTTTCCCTTTGCATTCACAACTTGGCTTTTTGGTGCAAAGACCTAGTTTTCAGCCTCTCGTGGCTTTCTACGAGCCTTCCTTATTAGGCTTAATCATTTCGAGCTTATGATTTAAAAACGAGAGACATGTGATTCTTCCTTTCACTTGCCCTAGAGCCCATTGTAGGGTTACTAATTGTCCTTGATCCAATATTGTTGTGTCTCAGGATATAGGGAGGCCTGAGGAGGGGGAGAGAGATGGGGGAATGGCTGGTAGGTGGAGCAGTCAGAACACACATAGCATTATTGATTAAGTTTGTCATTTTATATGGATGTGGTTTGTAGTTGCCCCAAACAAGATCACAGATCACCGTCACGGATATAATAACAATAAAATGTTTGAAATATTGTGAGAATGACCAAAATGGCTTGTTTTGTGACACTGAGACACAAAATGAGCACATGCTGCTGATTTCCATGGTGTGGCTCTCACTCTTACACGCTGTAGAGTAGCTGTGAGGATCAGCAACACGTGCAGATCCACTGGAAATATTCTGGCTTGAGAATGACAAGGAATAATGAGATGGTATCAGTAGCTCTTCAAAATATAGCCACACTTTTAGATAGGCATAGAGCCAAAACTTTGTTTTTTGAGACAGAAAGAAGAAAAATGGCCTAGATGAGTACACCCTAATATTTGAACTATTGGCCAAACTGAATCCTTTTAATAAATTGTGCTTTATAATAAAAAATATACATGCAAAACTTCTTGCCCTTAAAATTGTCTGAGGCTTTTGATAAGAAGAAGTCCTAAAATCCCATGGCCTTGATTACCTTCTAACTCTTCCTCCTGGAAAAATGCTCCGGCTCAAAGGAGGCAGAGCAGGTGCCATCCTTATTCTAATCTCTGACCTCTCAGACGGTGACAAAAACATTGTCACCTAGCAGAAAGGACCTTCAAATTTTAGAAAATTTGAGACTTCATTGTCAGAAAACTTGAAAGAAGAAATCCAAGGAAAGTGAGACAAACTGTGATTAAAATCAAAAACCAATTAACATAATATGGTTTTAAAGGGAAAGCTGGCTTTTCAGGGGATGTGCATATTCTTACACCCTAGAAAAATAAGAAAAACTCATTATAGCATTATTGGTTATTTTTGAGACTTCAGATAATCTGTGTATTAACTCATGCCTTTCAAAAACAGTTACTTGCACAAATAATTATCAGTTTAATATTCAGGGTAGTTTATTGGGCAGAAATTCATACTGACCATAAAGCAGTCTGTGGTGGGATATTTACTTCATGTTTTCATAGTTCTGTGTATTCAGATGTGGCCTGCATCGTTTTATCTGAATGAAGGGATAGTGTAATCATGAAATTGTGACTTCATCCACTGTGGTCCCTGGTCCAGTATGGAGAGTCCAGTTTCTGCCAAATTTCCATCTCCCACCTGAAATCCCAGCTCTTTAAGAGGCCAAGGTGGGTGGGTCATCTGAAGTCAGGAATTTGAGACCAGTCTGGTCAAGATGGTGAAACTCCATCTCTAAAAATAAAAAAATTAGCTGGGTGTGGGGGCACATGCCTGTAATCTCAGCTACTTGGGAGGCTGAGGCAGGAGAATTGCTTGAATGTGGGAGATGAAGGTTGCAGTGAGTTGAGATTGTGCCACTGCACTCCAGCCTGCATGACAGAGGGAGACTCCGTCTCCAAAAAAAAAAAAAAAAAGTCAGACGTTCTCCATGATCTCTAATGTACATAGAGACTGCACATCAAGATGTTAATAGGTTTCCCATGAGAAATGTATTCTAATTTAGTCTAAGAAATGTTGGTCTAAACAATTTTTTTACTGCAGGAATTCTAAGTCTTTAATGTGTTATGTGCCATGAGTCTAAAGGTGTAGACAGATGTAGTGTACAGTGTCCCATACATATTTCTTAAAAAACCTCTTCATCACAGAGAACCTATAAACATTTTCAAAGTCAGCCTTAAAAGACAAAACTGACCCACAAGATGCAATTGGGCCACCACACCTCTCTAGGTACTGCCCCTTCCCATTCTCATGGACTGCCTTTTTCTTTCAAGCTTCTGTAATTCTTTGAATGCACTGTGTATTCTCTATGTTTGTATGTAATGTTTCCTCTGCCTATCCTTTTCTTCCATTTCTTTGACTTTTAAACTTCCACTTATCCTTTGAGAATCTCATTTAAGCCTTATCCTTCCATGAAACCTACAGGCGAAGCTTCTTCGTCTGAGCTTCCCTAGCACAGTGGTTCTCAAGGTGAAGCATCAATCAGGGTCACCTGGAAGGCTGGATAAAGTGCAAACTGCTGGACCCACTGCTAGGATTTCTGATTCTGCAGGTCTGAGGTGGGGTCTGAGAACTTCATCAAGTCACTCATTTTACATGGAGACATAGATCCAGAGGTTCACAGAGGCAGAGTAGTATAAGGCAGGAATCGGCACACCTGAGGTCTTGCACACCTGTACCTCTCAGCAGGCTATGTGATGTTGGGTGAGTGCTTTATGCTTCATGGCCTCCTCTGTAGAATGGAGTGTGAATGTCCCCCTGTGAGGCACTGAAGATCAGTGAAACTCTATGAAAGCATGCTGCCAAATACATGCATTCCAAGTTTGATGATGAATAGGGTGGTATATTACCACCCACAAACTACCACAACTGGGTGGCTTGAAGCAGCAAACGTGTTCTCTTACAGTCCTGGAGGCTGGAAGTCAAACACCAGGTGTTGGCAGGGCCCGCTTTGGCTGCTGGTTCTGGGGGTTTGCCGGTAGTCCTGGCACTGCTTGGCTTGTGTGCCATTCTCTGCCTCCATCTTCACACGTCTGTCTTCTCTGTGTCTCATCTCACAAGGACACCAGTCACATCGGATTGGGGCCTTGTAATCCAGGATGACTTTACCTTAACTTGATTACATGTGCAAAGACCCTGTTTCCAAATTATGTCACAGGAACCAGTGCCAAGACAGTAACATGTATCTGTGGGGGGCACAATTCAACCTACGATAGCTGGCAGTGGTCACAGCTAATTAAAGCAGAGCCACCTGATGGTTGCCTGGTGCCCATTCTACCACGAGACCCTGGACTTCCCTTTCAGGATGATGTAATGCAAGTCTGTTTTCCATCCTTTGCTCCTCTGCTGGAAAGTCTAGACAGTTAACTTGTCCCATAACATTTTGAAGGTTACCAGTGATGACATGAGACCTCAAACTGATCTGAAAGTGGTCATAGGACCTGACACAGCAGGGAAATGGAGAGGTGGCCATTGACATAGCTATGCTGTTAAGAAAGAAACAGTCACATGGAGCTGGAAAATGAGTCACATTTGGTATCACCCAGATCAGCGGCTGATGGGCTTGGGGTTCTGTGAAGGCATCTGGCACACAGAAAATCCAGATGTGGATCCGGGGGTCTGAGTCTCGGCCATGCATAAGCTATGCCACGGGGCCAGGGATGAGGCTCACCTCCAGGGAGGTTGCTAGGGAGAAAGAAGAGCAGAGACTTGAGAGCATCACACTGTCTTTCATCTCATTGGTTGATACTTTCATCTGGCATCTGTGGTGCTTGCAGTAGCAGATCAAAAACCAAGGTTTTAGAATAAATAGGGCATTAACTTGTTTGAAATACTTGTTGAACATGTAATGAATTCACAGTGCTAAGACTGGCACTTATGATTCCAGAGATGGAAGGATACATGTTCCTCATCATCAAGGAGTTTGCAATCTGGGGTTGGAGACGGATGCTAAAACCACCCGAAGCAGAGGAGCTTCAGTTATTTCTGACTTGGCCCCTAAGAGAGTATCTTGGTCTGTTTCGTGCTGCTCTAACAGAGTACCACAGACTGAGTGGTTTATAAAGATGGACATTTATTTCTCCAAGAGCAAGTGGCTGGCATCTCGTGAGGGCCTCAGTGTGCCTCATTCCATAGCAGAAGACACAAAGGCAAAGAGACTCAAGGGAGAGCCTAATGGGAACTGAACTCATCCTCTTATGAGGAACCCAGTACTGAAAGGACAGACCCACTCCTGAGACACACCATTCACCCATTTACCAGGGAAGAGCCCTCTTGCCCTGATCCATTTCTTATTAGACCCGACCTCCCAGCACTGTTGCATTGGGGATTAAGTTTAAAGCACAGGGTTGTGCTTGAGGAAAAACACATGCTTGGGGGGAAAAGTCATCAATGAAGACCTTCAGGGGTGGGAAAACAGCTCCTAAGAGGGGGACACATTTAGACTCCCACAGACAGGTATTGGGTAGGTGGCACCTGACATAAACTTTGATGGATCAGCAGGTGTCAGTAGCTGAGCAAGGAGCTGGGAAGGAGGAGAGGGATGGAAGTCTGTCCTCACGTCATCTGTGTCCCTCACCGTGCTGTGTCATCTCAGAAGCAAGTGAAGAGAGACGCAGAGGATGTGTGCGGGGTCGCATGTGGAAGGAGACTGCTTGGTGAAAACCCAGATCAAAGAGGATCTGCTGAGAAAAGTAGACCGAGGAGAGGAAAGATGAAGACCGATCACTGCTTAGATATGTTTTATGATTTTTTGGGGGAAATTCAGTGACGAAGAATTTCAGGGATGAAATGGCTCCTAACTCCTTTGGTTGGTTCTTATGTTATATAGTCTGCACTGTCATAACAGATCCCATAGACAGGTGCCTTAAACAACACAGAGGTACTTCTCATAGTTGCAGAGCCTGGAAAGTCCAAGGTCAGGGAGCTGACACATCCAGTGTCTGGTGAGGCGGGCCTTTTGTTACTGTACCCTTACACGGCAGAGAGTAGAGAGAGAAAGAGGTGGGGAAAAAGAGAAAGAGCCAGCAGAGAGGTGGAGAGAGAGCGTGAGGGAACAAGTTTTCCCATCTCTTCTTATAAGGTCCCTAATCCCACTTAGGAGGACTCTGCCCTCATGACTAGTCACTCCCTGAAGACTCCACAGGGAACAAGTTCTCCCGTCTCTTCTTATAAGGTCCCTAATCCCACTTAGGAGGACTCGGCCCTCATGACTAATCACTCCCTGAAGACTCCACCTGCTACCATCGGTCAGGAGTTAGAATTTCAACACATGGATTTGGGTGCAGTGGTAAAGGAAAATGATTTCTCTACTCATAACACGTGAAATTAATGAGTAGCTTTTATTTTTCTTATTAGAATTTTAAGTTCCAGGATACATGTGCAGAACGTGTAGGTTTATTATGTACATAAACGTGTGCCATGGTGGTTTGCTGCACCTATGAACTTGTCACTTGGGACTTAAGCCCAGCGTGCATTAGCCATTCACCCTGCTACTCTCCCTCCCCATCCAACCCTGACAGGCCCGGTGTGGGTTGCTCCCCTCCCTGTGTCCATGTGTTCTCATCGTTCAGCTCCCTCCTATGAGTGAGAACATGCGGTGTTTGGTTTTCTGTTCCTGTGTTAGTTTGCTGAGGATGATGGCTTAACAGCTTAATCCATGTCGCCGCAAAAGACATGATCTCATTTCTTGTCATGGCTGCATAGCATTCCATGGGGCACATGTACCACATTTTCTTTGTCCAGTTTGTTGTTGATGGGCATTTGGGTTGATTCCTTGTTTTCGGTATTGTGAATAGTGAATGAGCAACTTTCCTACATCAGGCAGTTCACCAAATCTCTGCAGAAACTAGTGAATGTGCTGGAATTGAACTCGCTTCTGACACCACCCTGAGTGCAGATTCCAAGGTTGTGAGGTGAGTGCTGCAAAACCGTGCCCCACTTCAGATGCCAATCACAAGTAATGGGTCCCCATGGCGCCCACACTTCTCTCTGACTGGCTACATACTGGTGGTTCCCACAACCTCCTCCTAAGTTTCAGTAATTTGCTGTAATAGTTCACAGAACAAAGGAAAACACCTTTCTTACATATACTGGTCTATTATAAGGGACATTTTAAAGAATACTGATGAGCAGCCAGATGAAGAGGTATCTAAGGTGAGGTCTAGGGTGATCCCATGGAGTTAGGTAACACCACCCTCCAGACACATAGACACACTCACCAACCAGGGAGCTCTGCAAACACCGCAGTTTAGGGATCTTCACCTTCATTGCATAGGCATCATGGATTATTAACTCAGTCTTCAGTCCTTCTCCCCTCTCTGAAGATAAGGGGTTAGGACTGAATGCTTCAAGCTTCTCGTCCTGGCTTGTTATCTCTGGTGAGAAGTCCCCATCCTGAAGCTATCCAGGAGCCCACCGAGAGTTACCTCTTGGAATAAAGACACCTATATTACCCTTGCAATTTTAAGGGGTTTAGAAGCTCTGCATCAGGAACCAAGGGCAGAGATCAAACACGTATTGCTTATATCATAGAGGGACACAAACATTCAGCCCTAAACAATCCTCTTGCAGGTTTGTGTGCAGGCTGCACAGAAGGAAGGCTTTGTGAAGAATATATATGGTGTATTTATTTGAATGTGATTTCACAGCTGAAAGTATTTTTCTAAAAGTCTAAATTAGTTTCAAAAGATGGTACCAAATCCCTTAGAATATGCAGCAAAACAAAAACAAAATTCAGAAGGATTCTAAATGCTGTTCTGAAATATATATACAATTTGTTTTTTTTTTTTTTCGAAACAGGGTCTTGCTGTGTCATCCGGGCTGGAGCACAGTGGCACAATCTCAGCTCACTGCAAACTCTGCCTCTTGGCTCCCAGTTCAAGCGATTCTTCTGCCTCAGCCTCCCGAGTAGCTGGGATTACAGCTGTCTGTCACCACGCCCAGCTAATTTTTGTATTTTTAGTGGAGGCGGGGTTTTACCATGTTGGCCAGGCTGGTCTTGAACTCCTGACCTTGTGATCCACCTGCCTCGGCCTCCCAAAGTGCTGGGATTATAGGCGTGAGCCACCGTGCCTGGCTTATAATTTGTTTTAAGTTGGCCTTTGATGCTATTTCTCACAGCAATGCTTCTGAGTCCTAACTGCCACCCTTTGAATTACATCCCAACTCTCCCCTTCCTTCACTTGACCCTTCCTCCTATTTCCTGGTAAAAACACATATCATCAGACATGAACTCCCTGTTTTGGTGGTTTCTGGCTTCAGGCACACGTGTTTCTCCATTATCCCCTTCTTTCCGCTCTCAAAGAAAGGACAATTCCTTTAATTTTTGGTCCTTTCTTTCTTTTTTTTTTTTTTTTTTGAGACGGAGTTTTGCTGTTGTTGCCCAGGCTGGAGTACAATGGCACAATCTTGGCTCACTGCAGCCTCCGCCTCCCGGATTCAAGTGATTCTCTTGCCTTAGCCTTCTGAATAGCTGGGATTACAGGTGTGCACCACCACACCTGACTAATTTTTTGTATTTAGTAGAGACAGGGTTTCACCATGTTGGTTAGTCTGGTCTCCAACTCCTGAGCTCAGATGACCCACCCATCTCAGCCTCCCAAAGTGCTGGGATTATAGGTGTGAGCTACTGCACCTAGATTTTTTTTATCCTTTCTTTAAAAAATTTTTATTGTAGTAAAAGCATTTAACATGAGATCCATCCTCTTCACAAATTTTAAGTGCAATATAATATAATATAATATAATATAATTAATATAGATAAAAGTGTCAACGATCATACAGTGAAGACTGGCATGGTTGCCAGGGGCTGGAGAGGGGTCATGGCAGTTGCCCATCAGCAGGCATACAGTGTCAGCCAAGCAAGATGAAACTCTAGAGAGCTGCCATCCCCCAGGGCACTCCTTGCCTTGTCAGTTTGTCACTTCATGTTTGTTTTAAGTCTGTCAGCTCAGCTTGTTCTTTGGGTCAATTCTCCCCATGCCTCCTCCAGGCTGGCGGCGGAGACGTTCTCCTGCTCTGGCCTATGTTCAGTCTTTCTCCATAGGCCCCGTGTTTATTATCAATAGCCACGCTTTTGAGTCTTCCTTCCAAAAACATGATTTTTAAATTTGTCGTCTTCTCGAGTTACCACTTGATTTCTTTCCTTTGCTTCTTCAAAGAACAGTCTACAAAATCAGTCTGCACGTCTGACCTTTCCTTTTGCACCCCCTGATGTGTGAAGCGTGGCATTTGTCTTGAACGACGTTTTGAATCTCGTGTCTTAAAGGTTGGCTCTGACTGACTCCCACACCTGTCAGGGCTGAGCTCTCTTCTCAGTGCTCTTTCTGACTGTCCGCAGCTTGGGACACGTGTGACTCTCCATCCTTCCCCACCTCTCCCGGCAGGCCTTCCACGATCCAAACTTTTCTGGTGCATGCATTGAAAGGCCACAAAGTACAAGCCTCTGGACTTGGCACCAGGCGTACAAGGGTGGAAAGTGTCATTTCTGCCACCTTCTTCTTCTTCCTCTTTTTTTTTTTGAGACGGAGTTTCGCTCCTTACCCAGGCTGGAGTGCAATGGCGCCATCTCGGCTCACCGCTACCTCTGCCTCCTGGGTTCAGGCAATTCTCCTGCCTCAGCCTCCTGAGTAGCTGGGATTACAGGCATGCGCCACCATGCCCAGCTAATTTTTTGTATTTTGAATAGAGACGGGGTTTCAACATGTTGACCAGGATGGCCTCAATCTGTTGACCTTGTGATCCACCCACCTCGGCCTCCCAAAGTGCTGGGATTACAGGCGTGAGCCACAGCGCCCGGCTATTCCATCATTTTAAAATCATTAACTTGTTTATTATCTATGATCCTCCACTAGAACATGTGTCCCTCATGAGCAGGCATTTGTCTGTCTTGATTACTGAAACAGTGCCTGTCACAGAAGAAGTCCTCAATATATATTTTTTTCAAAGAACAATATTCTTCTTTTGACAAATTTTCTTTTGACAGTTTTTGACATTAACATTCAGTTTTATAACTACATTTCTGGGAATTATTTGTCCTTCTCTCTAAATTGATTGGTTTAGCCAGCATTGCCTATATTTTTATGCCATTATTTTCCCCTTTCTTGAATTCCTAATTTTGCTTCTTTTTCAATATGTTGGCAAATAGTTTCCCAATGATTCATTTCAAAATAGAAGAGTATGGGGAATATACTTTCTGGATCATTGTATATATAAAATTATCTTTTACACATGAAAGATAACTTGCCAGGGTATATAATTCTGAAATGTTTGAGGGTGGTAGTATGCTCGCCTGGTATTTAGTTATATACTAGAGCATTCACTTTGTTCAATCAGATTAGCACACCTTGTGGGGTGGAATGGACATGAGGCCAGAGGAAAGAATTAGATACCTCTTTTACTTTTTTTCCTACCTCATCTCCAAAGTTGCACAGTAAAGGGGATGGCAAGAAGAGAAATAAGTGGAGAGGTATTTCAATTAAAGTCTGCAGAACCTGGTGAGTGACTGTTTTGCAAAGTAGGTGAAAAAGAAGCCTAGAGTGGCTTCTAGATATCTTGCTAGGCTGATTTGGCTATTCTTGCTTCAAACTTGGATTTAGGGTTAGTGTAATACTTTTGGAATTATCCTCCAAGCTCTTTTCCTCATCATCATATTTTAATTTGTAATTGGACCGTATCTTCAATCATTCAAAGTCCCCACTAGCTGAATGATTTGTGCTAGGAGAGTTTGAGGCTTATGAATTCTTCTCAACATACCCTTTTCTCAGTGGTTCTTTACTCTGAATTTTTATTGTACTTTAAGCAAATTTCTATTGCCACTTATCACCTGTATTGTAATTGAAATAGGTTCCCTACTTGTCTATCACCATTGAACTAGGAACACCTCAAAAAGCATGGTGTTAAATTTATGTTTGTACCTCCAATGCTTGGCACTGAGAAGAAACTGAAGCAATCATTACAGAATTCGTGGTCATTTACAAGAAATATGCATTTACAAAAAAAACTTCACATGCAGGGAATTTGTGAGATGGGTATATTTGAAAACATTTTAATTATAAGAAAACAGAACTGAAGCCAGACTCTTCAGAATTCCTCCAATCTGTCATTCATTCATTAGTTATCAATGCTGTATTAAGGTACCGAGCACCGACTGAGTGTTGAAGACAGAATGAATGACAACATCCAACTTTGGGGTCGCTCAGGGACTGAAAAAGCAAGTGACTCTCACTTAATGGTCCCACCATTGCCGCTAGAGAGCAAAGCCTGACCCTGAGACCGGATGAATTTGCAGAGGAACTTCAGAAGGCAGGGACCAGGCCTCACTGGTCTTGTCAGGCAACAAATAAGCAATCAGTGCGTGTTTGCTTAAACAGGTAAAATATATATATAGTTATTTTCATCAAATGAACTTTAAGACGGAGATGATCTAAATTCAGATGTATTGTTTTAAGTCTTAAAGAAATGCAACATAGAAATTTATTTCTGGCTGGGCGCGGTGGCTCACGCCTATAATCCCAGCACTTTGGGAGGCCAAGGCGGGTGGATCACGAGGTCAAGAGATCGAGACCATCCTGGTCAACAAGGTGAAACCCCCGTCTCTACTAAAAATAAAAAAATTAGCTGGGCATGGTGGCGTGCGCCTGAAGTCCCAGCTACTCGGGAGGCTGAGGCAGGAGAATTGCTTGAACCCAGAAGGTGGAGGTTGCGGTGAGCCGAGATCGGGCCATTGCACTCCAGTCTGGGTAACAACAGCGAAACTCCGTCTCAAAAAAAAGAAAAATAAATTTATTTCTGTTTGGACTAGATCTAATCGAACAAGAACGTTGAAATCCGGAAGAGTCGGGGATGGGCAAGTTTTAGAAATAACGCGGAGAGCCCGTGAGATGTGAGACCAGCTGGGCGCAGAGGCCTCAGGAAGGTGACCTCCTCATCTGGCGGGTGGGGGAGGGAGCGCGCACACTAGAGCCCTTGTCCTTGAAGGGGATTGAGCGAGCCGAGGGGAGGGGTAGGCGGTGCTCGGGTTTCCAATCACAATGGAGAAACCTAAGAGGCCGCGGAGGTGGTGGGGCCCCGCCCCCTCCTCCCTCCTTGCGGATCCGGCGCCGGAGAAGACGCAGGCTGCTGACATTGTCTTCTCGGCACCACTGTTTCTGCGGTCTCCAGAGCCTTCTCTCTCCCGGTAGGTTTCTGCTCAGGACCCTGAACCCTGGCTCACAGACAGCCGGGTGGGACGTGTGGGGGAGTAATTGTGCGGGGAGACGTGGGAAGGACCAAGAAGCACATCTGTCCTCCACGGCCTTTAGCTCTGAGCATCCGACCTCGGGCCCTGACTCTGCCTCTTGGTTTAGGGAGCAGGGCGGGCGGTGCCCTGGCCGAGGGGAGCGGCTGCCGCCCAAGGGGGTTCTATCGGGAGAGAGAGACTTGTTGCATTTGCAGCTAAAACCGGGCCCTATTTGTCCTTGGTCGGTTCATGGCGGCCACATCACCCCCGCGGCCTGCTGGCGGGAGTCGGGACACGGGACACGTGCCCGAGTAGCTGGGGGACGGGGAAGTAACCAGGTGGTCTATGAAGGCTGGACGGTCTTTACCTAGAATATTTGAACATACTACCGCGGTGATAGGGAAATGCTCCTGCGCTCGCTGGGATGAGGAGAAAGGCATTAGATGACCAACACATTTGGCCCCGCGCTCATCTTTACCCGGCTCTCCTAGTCTTTCCAGGAACCACGCGCCAGTTCTTTCCTGGCTTCTTTTCTTGATGCTTAGGTGCTTCATCTACTTTATCAGCTTTGGGTGCTCCGAGTAAGGAAGCCCTAGGCTTGACCTGACTCGGGAGATCTCTGGCTTCTGCCTGCCTTCGTGATCTGCTGTTCTTTGCTGCCTGTGCCCTGAGGGAGAGGTGGTTTCTGCGCGCCGGGAGCATTACTGACTGCAGTGAGGGCCTGGGGCCTGGGGCCTGGGGCCTGGGGGGAGGGGAGGAATTCAAAAGCAAGAGCTGAATTTTTAAAAGATTACAATGAGAAAGATTCGGCAAAGAGGATCTTTGCTCCTGAAATTAAGGCACCCGTTGTTTCTCTTTTTTTTTTTTTTTTTGAGACGGAGTCTCGCTGTGTCGCCCAGGCTGGAGTTCAGTGGCGTGATCTCGGCTCGGCTCACTGCAACCTCCGCCTCCCGGGTTCAAGCGATTCTCCTGCCTCAGCCTCCCAAATAGCTGGGACTACAGCGCGCGCCACCACCCCCCGGCTAATTTTTGTATTTTTAGTAGAGACGGGGTTTCGTCATGTTGATCAGGCTGGTCTCGATCTGTTGACCTCGTGATCCGCCCTCCTCGGCCTCCCAAAGTGCTGGGATTACTGGCGTGAGCCACAGCTCCCTCCTGGCACTCATTTATTACTAATGATTTACATCCACAGCATTGAGGAGACATAAAGGACCAAGACTCAGATTTTTACCCTGTTTTTCGTTCCTGTTCCTTATCCTGCACTCTGATGTTGGCATAGCCCTGCATATCACGCAGACCATTTTCTTCTCATTTCTTAAAAGTCCTTTTAAAGAAAAATTAAAATACTTACTCCAGAAAAGTCTGACAGAAAATCTGGCTCGAGGCTTTAAATTGTACTGCCTGAACTTTTCTGAATTAAAAGATCTGTCAGAACAATGAATCTGTGTTTATATAGCCACCATTTCTGGATTTTCATTTTCCACTGCTTCCTGGGCCTCCCTATATACCAAACTAATTTTAAACAAACCGTCTAACAACAATAAACAAGTGCAAAACAACTATTCATGTGTGTCTTCGTGCAAGAAGAGCTGCAGCATTCTTTCTTCTGAGCCTGCTTAAAATGCAGGCCATGTTTTATTTCATTTTAAGGTCATCTATTTGTGGAGGCATTTGCACAACATTGCATCTTTCTTCTCTCTCTAGCATCCGCTAGGAAACTGTGATCTGTAAAGGGGAAAGAATCTACTTTTATCCTAAAGATGGGGGAAAATTTTTTGGAGAAAAAGTAGCTATAAAATAAAATAGTTGTTACACAGTTGTCTCCAAATTCAGATACTTGATTCCAACTCAGAGTTTTGCTAACTCTTACTTTACATATACAGTTAATAAACCAGATTTATTGCTTAGTCCGTTGCAGATTAGAATTAAAAACTAGACGAAGGGCTGGCACAGTTTGAGACAGGTATGGTGGCCTCAGATGCGACAGTCTGACATGAAAAGTAAAAAAGCAAATGAAAATAATGGACATTACAAAGGGTTATTATAATTATGAAGAAAAGACTTACTTGCCATCTGTATTCTCTGTTCAAGAAGGCAGGGTGGTGTATATTTAGTGTACTATAAATTGCCATGGAATTGATGTTTATTTCAATAGATTTTGCTATTTTTTTCAGTTACCAAGAAAACACATCTGGTTATCTGATGACACAAATAACATTTGGTGTTACTGTACAGATTATTCATTTTCCAACAGGTTTTTTTTTTTTTTCTTTTTAACTTTTTGGGGGTTTGAGTTTGGATGATTAGACAGAAACTGGTTCAGAGGCTGATATTCACCTAATGGATCCCCTGAAAGGACAATGTATTAAATGTCTATCTATCTTCCAAGAAGCTTCTTGGGTGCCCTAAAAGGAATTCAGGGTGATATTTTTGCAGACTTTGCATAAAAAATATTCATTGCCGTTTTATTTCCACTATGTATTAAGTATATATTCCATGTCCAGTACTCTGTAACACATTTTATGTGAGACAAAGTAGAAGAAACAGTCCCTGTCTTCCAAGAATGAAAATAACCATTGGTAGTAGAAATTATGTTTATAATTGGCCACTTATTCTTTTTATCCAAGCTTAAATATAAGTTAATTTAGACCCAAACTTAGTTTACGTAGTTACATGTACATTCTTTTCATAGGGGAAACAGAAACAAATTAGCTAATTTAAAGGTAAATATTCACAGTTTTTTTAACCAGAAATATTCACAACTTACTAAATACACACTTGGAATCGTAGGCTGAAGAGAAGAATTCTACTGGGCTTCATGAAAGTTTTTACCTTAACGAATTATTCCATTAAATGGGTCTCATGTTTCTTTAAAATATGTTCTGCTTTTTAGAATAAATTAGGCTGATTTTAAGTTGTACTTGAATTCAAAATTGTAGCAGTAACAGTTTAAGGATAATTTCTATTTGGATTTTACATGCAAATACATGTGTAATGTTTTCATTCTTTCCTTGCAGTGCAAAATGGCAACTCTTAAGGAAAAACTCATTGCACCAGTTGCAGAAGAAGAGGCAACAGTCCCAAACAATAAGATCACCGTAGTGGGTGTTGGACAAGTTGGTATGGCGTGTGCTATCAGCATTCTGGGAAAGGTATATTTCAAGAACACCATGGATGATAGAGAAGTTCAGCATGTGTACACAGTTTCTTAGGGCACCTTAGGATTTTATTATATCTTTAAAAGACTTTTTTCCTGAACAATTTAAAGTCATAGGTGTAATCACACTTCACTTTAAAATATCTAAGCATGTATCTCCTAAAACAATTATATTCTCCCTATGTGACCATAATAGTTACTACACTTAGAGATTTTAACACTGTTGCAATATTGTCATCCAATAAACACTATTAACATTTAAAGTTCTCCATGTTGTCAGAATCATGCCATTTATAGCCATTTTCACTTCAGTCCCGGATAATTAATTTTTTTTTTATTTTTTTTATTTTTTTTTTTTTTTGAGACGGAGTTTCGCTCTTGTTGAATTTTTTTTTTTTTTTGAGACGGAGTTTCGCTCTTGTTACCCAGGCTGGAGTGCAATGGCGCAATCTCGGCTCACGGCAGTCTCCTCCTCCTGGGTTCAGGCAATTCTCCTGCTTCAGCCTCCTAAATAGCTGGGATTACAGGCACGCGCCACCATGCCCAGCTAATTTTTTGTATGTTTAGTAGAGATGGGGTTTCACCATGTTGACCAGGATGGTCTCGATCTCTTGACCTCGCGATTCACCCGCCTCGGCCTCCCAAAGTGCTGGGATTACAGGCGTGAGCCACCGCGCCCAGCCAGATAATGAATTTTATATACTGGTCATGTCTCTTCATTCTTCTCTGATGTGGAACGGTTACCCAACCTTTGTTTCTTGTGTCATTGACATTTTTGTAGCATCCAGGTGAGTTCTGTAGCGTGTCTCTCAATTTGTCTGATGTTTTCTTGTAATTTAACTTGGGTTGAATTTTTTGGGTGGGGTTAGGACTAGGTGATGTCATGTCCTTCTCTGCAGACCATCGGGAGGCACATGATGTTTAACTTGTCTCATTACTGCTGAACTTAATCCCCTGGCTAAAGTGGTCACAGCAAGCCTTCTCCATGGAAAGATCCCTTTCCCTCCTTTAATTAATAAGTAATCGGTGCCGTGCATGGCTTTTTGAGGTTGTGGGAATATCCTATTATGCCCGTTACACTTTTACCTAATGGTTTTATTTTGAAATGATTTCAGATGTACAGCAAATTTGTAAGAATAGTAAAAACATAAAACTTTCACAAATACTTCACCTATATTTACCAATTCTTAACATTTTATTCTTTATGCTTTCTCTCCATATGTACATATACATAATATTTGTATGTTTATAGACAGATTTATAGATGCAGAGATCTATAGAAATAGATAGATATGTCCATGACATGTGTCTATATCTACCTATATATGGCTTTCTTCTGAGCCATTTGAAAATAAATTGCAGATATTTGCCCTTTACTTCCAAGTCCTTTAGAGCAGGGGTCCCCAGCCTTTCTGGCACTAGGGACCAGTTTCATGGGGGGCAATGTTTCTACAGATTTGGGGTGGGGGATGGTTTGGGAATGAAATTGTTCCACTTCAGATTATCTGGCATTAGCTAGGTTCTCTAGATTCAGTACTGGTCCATGGCCTGGTGTTGGGGACCCCTGTTTAGAGTACGTTTCCTAAGAATGGGACATATTCTGAGGTAATCAGTGCAATTATCGACATCAGGAGATTTAACACTAATACCATACTGTTATCACCACCCACTTCTCAAGGCTCTATTTTTCCTGTGGACCTCCATAAGCTTTTTGCCTTACCTCATAAGTATCCCTTATAGTTCAAACCACAGTTAAGCATTCTTTAGTTCTCAAAGCCTTGAGGAAAGATGCCCTTTTTTTATTTATCTCACTGAACTGATTCCTTATTTCTTCTGATGGCTGCCTTAAATGTAGGAATAAGAACAAAAATGCTGCCTTCCTTCAGAACACACAGTCCCTTTGTGTCATATGTGAAGGCTGCCTGAATAACCCCTAACTAAGCACATTTCTGTTTTCAAAATTTAAATTCTAAACCAGCAAACAAACTTTACTGAGAAAGAGTTACCAAAAAAAAAAAAAAAACCTAAAAAACGTAGTGCACATCAATGGAAGTTTTATCCTTTTGCATTTCCTTCTAGCTAGCTTCAGCTGACTAGGTAACCATCATTTAGGATAGCTGCTTCCTAGATTACAGGGAATTTAAATAACCGCAATTTCATGCTCACTGTTCATGCCAATAAAAAAAAAAGTATCTCAGCTTACATTTCTTTGGAAAAAAACATCAAGTACCTGCCATATTCAAAGATAAAATGAAAATGCTTTCTCCTAAATAACCGTAGGAGATAGGAACTGTTTACATGCTTGTGTTGGATGACATGGCTAATGCTCAAAGGGCCCGTCCACAGTCTCACATATGGCAGTGGAAGGGCTGTATGTTGAACCCAGCTCTGAATTTTTCGCCATAGTGACTTTACAATTTTCTTTTTATTCAATGCTAACATTCAGGCATTTAGAAAAAATAAATGTATTAATTAAATACTAGCTAAAGATTTTTCTTTTGTTAATCTCAAAATCTGGACCTTTCAGGAAACTATATCTGAACTACCATGATTCTATAAGAAGTACCTCTAGGATTGTAGTAATTGCAAATTTTTAAATTCTCTTCAGTAAATAGTTTCATTGAGACTGTACCTAGAGTTAGATAACACTTCGGCTCAACTCCAGGGCTTTAGAGACTAGGCCCTGCTGCTAACAGATTTGGAATCTTCAGATTCAGAGTGATTTCTGTTTTTCTTTTTTCTTTCTTTTTTTTTTCTTTTTTTTTTTTTTTGAGATGAAATTTCCCTCTTATTGCCCAGGCTGGAGTGCAATAGTGTGATCTTGGCTCACTGCAACCTCTGCCTCCCAGGTTCAAATGATTCTCCTGCCTCAGCCTCTTGAGTAGGTGGGATTACAGGCACCTGCCAACACACCCAGCTAATTTTTTGTATTTTTAGTAGAGATGGGGTTTCACCATGTTGGCCAGGCTGGTCTTGAACTCAGTTGATCTGCCTGCCTTGGCCTCCCAAAGTGCTGGTGTTACAGGTGTGAGCCACCGTGCCCAGCTGATTCCTGTTTTCAATCTACTGTTCCTTTTCCCTTTATCTTTAGCAAAATGGAGTACATTGCTTTAGAAATTATGTGGAGACTATATAACGAAGAATATTTTTGAAAACATAAATACAGGAAAGAATGATTGACTTGTTGAAAGATGATTTAACCAATTAAAAATGGTGAAATATTATTTTAATGGGTAAAAATAAAGGTGGTTCAAAATTGAATAAACTGATAAAGATTAGAAATCCCACCAGCTTAATAGAGAAAGGAAAATAACTCTGCATGTAGGTGTTTGTATATTACTTCATTTATTCCTTTCTGGAACCTGTCAGAAGATACTGTCATCTGTACCTTATTGTTGAAAATAACAAAAACCAAACACCTAAGATCACACAGAGAGTACATGCCAGATCTGGCCTTTTTGAGCTCATAGATGGGGTACTTTGCCCCCAGAAGTTAAATAAAAGTATAGCATCAGAGAGGTTGAGTAGGGACATGCGGTAGCTAGACTTGCAAAGCCCACTAAGGCTCCCTGATACGGTGTCACACCGTATGAAAACTGGATTATTTTTGGCTTCTGCTTTTGCTCACTCTCTGTAGCCCATTGCTTACGTAATAACCATAGGGAGCTTTCATAAAACTAGTGGCTCCCTTACTCAAAACTTTCCAGTCATTTTACAGTGCACATATGCTACACACATACATAAAATCCCATGAGGCCTCACAGATCCCTCCCTGCTCATTCCTCAGAACAAAGCAGCAGAGCACACAACTCCGGAGGCACCACGCACACAGAGGCAGCAGACCTGCCAGTGCAACGTGGTGGTCCGTCTCTGACTTCATCTCTTCTATTTGTCTTCTGTCCCGCAAATACCAACCTCATTTTTGCTTAAACTCCTTTACTTGCATTTCCCTTCACTTGGAATGTTCTTCCCTAGGCCGCAGGGTTGACCCCTTCTTATCATTCAGATCTTATGCAAATGTATGCCTTTGCAGGCAGGTCCTTCCCTGCCTTCCCATATAAAGTAAATTTCCTTCCTAGTAGTTTCGACATCTCGCTGCCTTATGCACTTCAGAGCACTTCTACCTTCAGAGATTATCCAGATTTTTTGTTTGTTTAATTCCTGTTTCCTTCCTGATGCATTCTATCACAGCAGAGACTTTATCATAAGCGTATACCTGAGTAGTAGGTTAATGCCAGGCACTTATATGATAAATAAATGAATATTTTCTGCTATTACTTATAAGGTACATTCATATTTTGTCAAACTTTGGTCATAGCTTTTGATTTTTTTTTTTTTTTTTTTTTTTTTGAGACGGAGTTTCGCTCTTGTTACCCAGACTGGAGTGCAATGGCGCGATCTCGGCTCACCGCAACCTCCGCCTCCTGGGTTCAAGCTCGGCTCACCGCAACCTCCGCCTCCTGGGTTCAAGCAATTCTCCTGCCTCAGCCTCCCGAGTAGCTGGGATTACAGGCATGCACCACCATGCCCAGCTAATTTTTGTATTTTTAGTAGAGATGGGGTTTCACCTTGTTGACCAGGATGGTCTTGATCTCTTGACCTCGTGATTCACCCGCCTCGGCCTCCCAAAGTGCTGGGATTATAGGCATGAGCCACCGCGCCCGGTTGGAAGAATAATTTCTTAGCGAAACTCTATCTTAGTAACAAAAACTGAGTCAGGTGTGGTGACTCATGCCTGTAATCCCAGCACTTTGGGAAGCTGAGGCAAGCAGACTGCTTGAGCTCAGGAGATTGAGACCAGCCTAGGCAACATGACTGTCACTACAAAAAATACAAAAACTAGCTGGGTGTGGTGGTACACACCTGTGATCCCAACTACTCAGGAGGCTAAAGTGGGAGGATGGCTTGGGTCCAGCAACTCAAGGCTATAGTGACCTGTGACCATACTACTGCACCCCAGCCTGAGTGACAGAGCAAGACTGTCTCAATTAAAACAGAAAAGAAAAATTCCAAGTCTTTCCATTTCCTTTTGGAATCTTCCAAATGTCATTTTAAACAAAAATTACAAAATTAACCTCCAATATTCTCAACTTCCTTAGAGAACATCCCTTCTCCCATGTTGCTTTAAATTTAACCTCTTTCCTAAAAGGTTTTCCTGATCCCTTCCCTCAATGCTCTTTATTCTCCCATACCCAACATACTAATTGAATCAGAATTCATTTATCTCCATTGCTACTATACAATCATTGGTTTTCCACTGATGTCACATGGCTATATAATTCTTCACTTATCCTCACTGCTGGCACCTACCATCAACTGCAAGAATCCTCTCAATCACAAAGGAGTTTAATACACAGCTACCAGTTTACTCTTCTACTTAACACAGTATTTTGTCTAGTTGTTATTACAAATGAGGTCAATGATTCATCCAACAACTAATCCTCAAAGTTCTTGCCCTCTTCAGCTCCGACTATCTTCATTCATACTCTATATCAGTTACTACCATGGCCATAACCTGGACATTAACACTGAGAAATTTCACCTCTAAAACCTAAAATTCTAATACTGTATTAACCACTTACCACAACCTCCTAACCTTCAAATTATGTATCTCATACTCCCATTATACGTGATCTTCAAACTTGATAAAGGCTAGTCTGTTGAATTCCAAAGACACCCCTCAAACACTTCTTCACCACCCTCCTCATCTAGTTAGACTTCATGGTATATCACTTAAACCCACTCTCAAGCTGGCGGCCTCAGTATCCTTGATTTCTTGTTCTTTCACTGTCATCCATCAAAAAATCCCTCTTGAATTAATATAACCAACAGGCTTCTCAGACCCTAGTCTCAGGCTATGGAACAAAAAATACAATTACAAGGACTGGTCATAATCCAAATAAAACAGAGGCATGGCGTGGGGGGAGACAGGGGTGTGGAGATGGGGGAGAAAGGTGGGAGGGGGGGAGGAAGAGAGGGAGAGAGGGAGAGAGAGAGAGAGATCATCTCTTAAAATTATCAAACTTCAACTGCTTCTTCCCCAAACATCTATTTCTGTACATATCTTCACAGATTCTTCAGCATGAAGGAAAAATATTACTACTAAATATTATAATTTTTTGAGATGGAGTTTCACACTGTCTCCTGGACTGGAATGCAATGGCGTAATCTCAGCTCACTGCAACCTCTGACTCCCTGCTTCAAGTGATTCTCCTGTCTCAGCCTCCTGACTAGCTGGGATTACAGGCATGCGCCACCACGCCCAGCTAATTTTTGTATTTTTAGTAGAGACAAGGTTTTCACCAGGTTGGCTGGGATGGTCTCGATCTCCTGACCTCATGATCCACCTGCCTCGGCCTCTCAAAGTGCTGGGATTACAAGTGTGAGCCACCGTGCCCGGCCCTGAATATTTTTATTTGAATATTTCATGGCATCTCAAACTCATCACAACCCAAATTACACTCAACTATCTATCTCCCAGGGACTTTTATTTTCCTTGAATCTTCTTCTGTCATCTTCTCTATTCTCCTTCACCTCCAATCTACACCAAAAATGTGTCTATTTTCTGTCCTCTGATCCTTCCTGTCTTCTCTAATACAATTAAGGTCTCATCAAGTCTCACACTTGAACTACTACAAGTCTACTAATTGTTCTACTGCAACCTCCACCTCCTAGGTGCAAGCAATATTCCTCCCTCAGCCTTCCGAGTGGCTGGGACTATGGGTGCCTACAGCCTCTTCAGAATATACCCTACACACTATTGCCCAAGTGATCTTTATAAAACATAAATCAGATCATATTATTCACCAACTTAAAACCTTTCAGGCTGTTCTGCCTATGGAGCAGCCATTCTTTATTGCTTTACTTTCTTAATGAACTTGCTTTCACTTTGGAAGAAAAAAACCTTTCAATTATCATCTACTTGAATAAAGCCTATCATCTTACTAGGTTAGCTCTATAGTATGATTTCTTCATAGCTCTCCTACCTTATCCCTTCTCAAATCCACAGTTCCATCAATAACAAACTACAATACACTCTCAAATACACTATGCTGTTTTCTGCTGCAAGGCCTCTACTCATGCTGCTCCTACCTGGAATGCCTTTTACCACCTTTCCAGATTCTGCTTTTCTTTCAAGTCTTTTGTGAGCCACTACTCCCACCGCCCCCACCAGAGGACAGGGCCATTCTATTCTTTTTCTTTTATTTTTTTAAGAGACAGGGTCCCACTTGGCTATCCAAGCTTGAGTGCAATGGTACAATCATTTGAAGCTCCCTGCAGCTTCAAACTCCTGGGTTCAAGCATTCCTCCCACTTCAGCCTTTGGAGTAGCTAGGACTACAGTGCACTTGAATAATTTTTACTTTTTTTGTAGAGACAGGGCCTTACTATGTTGCCCAGGCTAGTCTCAAACTCCTGCCCTTGAGCACTTCTCCTGTCTCAGCCTCCCGAAGCATTTGGATTACTGGCATCAGCCACCACACCCAGCTCACAAGGAGCTGTACATTTTTAATGAGGTGGAAAACAAACGAGATGCTGACAAAATACACTAATAAAATAAAAAAAGATCTTTTAAAAAACTATGTATTTTTTTTATTGGGCACAGTGGCTCACACCTGTAATCCCAGCACTTTGGGAGGTCAAGGTGGGCAGATCGCTTGAAGGTCAAGATTTTGAGACCAGCCTGGTTAAAACCCTGTCTCTAACAAAAATACAGAAAAAAATTAGCTGGGCGTGGTGGTGGGCACCCATAGTCCCAGCCACTCAGAAGGCTGAGGGAGGAATATTGCTTGCACCTAGGAGGTGGAGGTTGCAGTGAGCGAAGATCACACCACTGCACTCCAGCCAGGGCAACAAAGCAATACTTCATCTTAAAAACAAAACAAACAAACAAAAAAAACTATGCATTTTTTAAAACCCAAATCACAGCTAATGGTTTACACTTACCATTTTTATTTGCTGGTGAAAAAAAGTTGAAGACAGGTGAAAATATGGTCCCCAACAAAGTAGTCCTTGGAGGACTGCCAGAGGAAGGATTATCTTCTAATTTTCCATTTTGTTTTACATGTTGATTTGTCATTTCATAACTACCAGCTTCTAAAAAAGAAAAAAGAAAAAAGTCATCATCTAGAAAATACTTGCAGAAATGTTATAAATCATTTATAGAAGTAACTCTTTTTCCCTCAAAATATTTCATGAAAGCTAATTAATGCTAATGTTCAGAAGAGCTTATTAAAGAAACCCTGAGGTAAATTACTTTTAAGTCAAATGCTCTGTATGTGTTTCTAATGCTAACATTTAGTGAATTTTTTCAAAGTAGATTTACACCTGTAGACTGAAAGTCTTCAAATCAACACAGTATAACACAAAATGAAAATTCTTTGTAAGCAAGCAAACTAGTTCCTACTATCTAAAACACAAATTATTTTATTTTTGTTTATATTCTGGGATGGTTCTACTTCATAAAACCTTCACTTGTTGGGCATGGTGGCTCATGCTGTAATCCTAGCACTTTGGGAGGCTGAGGCAGGTGGATCACGAGGTCAGTAGTTCAAGACCAGCCAGGCCAATATGGTGAAACACCGTCTCTAATAAAAATACAAAAATTAGCTGGGCATGGTGGCAAGCGCCTGTAATCTCAACTACTTGGGAGGCTGAGGCAGAGAACTGTTTGAAACTAGAAGGCGGAGATTGCAGTGGGCCAAGATCACACCACTACACTCCAGCGTGGGCAACAGAGAGAGACTCCATCTCAAAACAAACAAGACAAAAACAAACAAACAAAAAAACCCAAAAATACTTCCCTCACATCTGTTTCTGTATAATGAATGAGAGCTAAATGAGTAGAGGCAACATAAATCTACTGAAGCAAAGACTATATACAGCAGTGTCAAAAATTACTTGTGGACACTGAGGCACCACCTCAGAGTGGCTAAGGAGAATAATGGTAAGTTTCCTGTAAATAAATGTGTTCCAAAGATTCTTTTTAAAAATGTAACAGTAAAATCAACTGTTCTAATTAATCATTCTTTAACTCTCCACAACTTGATGTTTACCATTATATTTATTTATTTCCTTCTTTGCTATGTTCTCTTTTAACTTGTTTCTTCTTCTTTTTTTTTTTGAGACAGAGTCTTGCTCTTGTTACCCAGGGTAGTGCAGTGATCACGGCTCGCTGCAAACTCCATCTCCTGGGTTCAAGTGATTCTCCTGCCTCAGCCTCCAAAGTAGCTGGGATTACATACGTAGGCCACCACGCCATGCTGATTTTTTCATATTTTAGTCAAGATGGGGTTTCACCGTATTAGCCAGGATGGTCTTATCTCCTGACCTCATGCTCCGTCCACCTTGGCCTCCCAGAGTACTGGGATTACAGGTGTGAGCCACCACGCCCGGTCCTGACCTTTTTTTTTTTTTTTTTTGAGACGGAGTCTTGATCTGTCGCCCAGGCTGGAATGCAGTGGCAAGATCTCAGCTCACTGCAACCTCTGCCTCCTGGGTTCAAGCAATTCTGCTGCTTCAGTCACCTAAGCAGCTGGGATTACAGGCGCACACCACCATGCCCAGCTAACTTTTGTATTTTTAGTAAAGACAGGGTTTTACCATGTTGGTCAGGCTGGTCTTGAACTCCCAAAGTGCTGGGACTGCAGGCATGAGCCACCGTGCCCAGCCTAACTTGTTTCTCTATTTTGTCCCCCCTTGTCTTGTCTCAGTCTTCTTTTTCTCCCCTCTGGTTTGTTTTTTCTAACAATAAAGATATATTATTGCACTGGGCAGAGACAAGGGGAGAAATTGCTGCTGTGTTTAAGACAGCACTGGTCAAAATAGTACTCTATGGAGTACTATCTAAAGCAGGGATCCCTAACCCCCTCCGCACTGGTACTAGTCCGCAGCCTATTAGGAACTGGGCCATACAGCAGGAGGTGAGCAAGCATTAATGGCTGAGCTCTGCCTCTACTACCTTACCTGCAGATAAGCTGCTGCATTATATTCTTTTAGGAACATGAACCCTATTGTAAACTGCATATGCAAGGGATCTAGGTTGTGCGATACTTATGAGAATCTAACCAATGCCTGATGATCTGAGATGGAAAAATGTCATCTAGAAACCATCCCCATCACTGACAGTGGAATAACTGTGTCTTCCACAAAACGTCCCTGGTGCCAAATGGTTGTAGACAGTTGCTCTAAAGTTATAGCTGTCTCTGCTTTTCCTTAATGTTTTTCCTCCTTCTTTTTGACTTTGAAGAGTTTCTCTGCTATACAATAAGGTATTGACAGATTTATCAACAGCTACACTATTGACATTTCAGTCTGATAATTCTTTGTTTTGAAGAGCTGTCCTCTGTATTGTAGGATGTTTAATAACATCTCTGACATCTACCTGCTAGACACTGCTAGCCACCCCATCCACATGTTGTGACAACCAAAAAGGTCTCTAGATATTGACAAATGTCCCTTAGAGGAAAACACCACCCCTAATTAAGAACTACTGGACTAAGTGATGCAAGTCCCCTCTGAGCTCTTAAGTAGCATAATCTAGGAAAAAATTTGGTACATATTTCAATTAAATTAAGTCATAATCATTATTGCTTTAAGAAATGAGTTTATTAGATGTCCAAAATGTTGATCCATACATATTTTTATGCTAAAAAGCATAAAAGTATAGTTACTCTACTTATTTTAATTCAAAGTAAAATTTTTAAAGTAGCACATTTTTATTTCACTACATGTTACTAATACCTAATACAAAGATTACAAAATTGAGGCAAAAATTACTAAAAGTAGTTTTGTTTTGTTTTTGAGACAGAGTATTACTCTGTCACCCAGGCTGGAGTGCAATAGCACAATCTCAGCTTACTGAAACCTCCGCCTCCTGGGTTCAAGCAATTCTCAAGCGTCAGTCACCTGAGTAGATGAAATTACAGGCAAGCACTACCATGCCTGGCTAATTATTTGCGTGTGATTTTATTACAGACGGGGTTTTGTCATGTTGGCCAGGCTGTTTCAAACTCCTGGACTCAAATGATCCCCCGACTTTGGCCTCTCAAAATGTGAGGATTACAGGCATGAGCCAATGCACCTGGCCTCAAAGGAGATTTTTTAAAATACCTAAAAAATGTGTCAGGTGAGATCTCTGCTTACACCTAAATGAAACAGTATCTAAATATTAACAAACCTCCATTTACTTGACTTTTCCGTCTTACTCGAGATATCTGTTTGTTAGGTTTTTCTCCTGCTCTTGGTGTTGACGTGATCAAATTGTTATCTATATCACGTTCAATTCTACTCCGTTTTGAAGGATTTTCTCTCTCTTCCTTAAGAGAAAAAAAAAACACACTAAGCACAGTCATTCAGTCTTATAGGTTACAATATTAAAATGAGAAAATATGCTATAATATACTTTCCTCTGATTTTCATATACAGGAAAAACAAAATGCAATTACAGGTAATATCAAATAGTAGTAGAAAACAGAAAAAATTTGACAGGGCTGTAAGAATATGAACGTAGTTACAATATACAAATATAATTACAGTATCCCCACAATTCAGATCCCTTCCCCAAGGTCCACTAAGTTTTCCATGTTATCAAAATACTGAATTACAGAATGTGCTCTAAAACTTCAGCTGCTTTCCCTCATTTTTAGAACTCATTTTCCCAAAGAATAGAGATCATTTCCTTAAGTGACTCAGGGTAGGAGAGAGAGCCCCACTGAATGTGCTGGCAAGTCACATATTGCCCAAAAACGGGGTGGGGGTGAAGGTGGGGCCTGGCACTGCCACACCCCCTCAGTGCAAAATTTGTATTTTTCAAAGTTGTCTCTAAGATAGGCAATTAAGGGGGAAAATCTTGGTAAGGTGGTGTTCTTAAATCTATGAATCCCCACATCCCCACATCCCCACATCCCCACATAAATACAGAGAACTAAAGAAGCAACAAAAACCCATGGGCAACATTTACAATAAAACCAGAAGACAAGGTATTCCCCACAAACTTGAAAATGCAAGCAGATGAGGACACACCTAAAGGCACAGTACCTAAATTTCCATATACACCAGTGCAAAGGAAAACAGAAGGAAGCAACAAGTGACACAGCACACCTGAGAACAGAAGCCCCAAACGCCTGACAGGGAGGCAGTCACTGGAAACCACAGCAGGCCAATATGAGAACAGCAAATGAAACAAGGGGAAGGGAAGTTGGGGAGTTGCTGTCCAGTCCAATAGCATAAGAGGTCTATGGTTAGACTTGAAATGATTGGAACAGTCTGCTCCTATGAACTCTTGAAACTGACCAACTATGGGCCCCTTCTAGAACAGTTTCCATATTGAGGGGGAAGTACTGGGAGTGAAATCAAATGTTGGTAGTGAAATCAAATATTTCACTAATACTTTGAAAACACTACATAAAAACAAAATTTGTTCAAAGAGATACCCTGAACTATACAAGTTTCTGAAAATTCAGAAACACTACTTCCACATAAAAATGATCAAGAAAGTGTAGATATAAAAATCCCACACAAAACTATTATAATGAAACACACATGGAGCCAAATAATACCTCTATAAAGAACACATGTAAGAAAAACATGCAAAGGGAAAAGATTAAAATTATAATCTTTTATTTCAAAACCAGACAAAACACATTAGAAAAATATGAGGCCAGGTGTAGAGGCTCATGCCTGTAATTCCAGCACTTTGGGAGGTTGAGGCAGGAGAATTTCTTGAGGCCAGGAATTTGAGATCAGTCTGGGAAACACAGCAAGATCCCATTTCTACAGAAAAAATTTAAAAATTAACCAATCATGATGGCAGGTGCCTATAGTCCCAGCAACTCAAGAGGCTGAGGCAAGAGGATCACTTGAGCATAGGGGATTAAGGCTGCAGTGAGCCATGACTGTGCCACTGCACTCCAGCCTAGGCAATACAGCAAGATCTCCAAAAAAAAGAAACCAAAAACAAAAAGGAAAGGGAAGGGGAACGGCAGAGGAAAGGAGAGACATAAGAAGAGTAAGAAAAACTCAGAAACAGAACAAAAGATTTCAAAAATTTTTACAAATCATTTCAGAAATAAAGACTACACTAGAAGGGGCCCAAGACAGAGTAAACATTAGGTTCTACCTTTAAAAGAAATAGAGGGCAAAATGAACAATTTTGCTTTTTTGAGAGCCAGGGTCTCACTAAGTTTCCCAAACTGGTCTCAAATTCCCAGGTTCAAGCAATCCTCCTGCCTCGGCCTCCTTAGTAGCCGGGACGATAGGTGTTGGCCGCCACACCTAGTAAGGGAAAAAACAATTTTTTTTTTTTAAAGAAAAGAAGAAAATGTAAAAGCCAGGAGTAACACGTCAATTCAAGACATGTTTTATTTTTTATTTAAACAGTCTCACTCTCACCCGGGCTGGAGTGCACTGAGTAGTGCCATCTCGGCTCACTGAAACCTCCACCTCCTGGGTTCAAGCAATTCTCCTGCTGCAGCCTCCCGAACAGCTGGAATGACAGGCACCCACCACCATACCCAACTAATTTTTGTATTATTATTAGAGACAGGGTTTCGCCATGTTGGTCAGGTTGTTCTTGAACTCCTGACCTGAAGTGATCTGCCCGCCTTGGCCTCCCAAAGTGCTGGGATTACAGGCCTGAGCCACCATGCCTGGCCCAATCCAAGACATATTCTAAATGTAATAACTTTAAAAAGAGAGAGAGAGAGAAAAATTATAAAACATTTGACAGAAATGCTTTTCATGCTGGAAGAAAATAGAATAACATTTAAAATGATCAAGATAAAATGTGAGCTAAGGATTTTATATCCAGCAAAACTGATTTTCGAGCATAAAGGGCACTGTTATCAACATGTAAAAACTAAAAATATGGTCCCCATGGTTCTTTATTTTTTTTTGAGACAGAGTCTGGCTCTTATTGCCCAGGCAGGAGGGCAGTGGTGCAATCTCAGCTCAATGCAACCTCCACCTCCAGGTTCAAGCAATTTTCCTGCCTCAGCCTTCCGAGTAGCTGGGATCACAGGTATCTACCAACACACCTGGCTAATTTTTGTATTTTTCTTTTTTTTTTTTAGTGAGACGGGTTTCACCATATTTGCGAGGCTGATCTCGAACTCCTGATCTCAGGTGACCTACCCATCTTGGCCTCCCAAAGTACTGGGATTACAGGCCTGAGCCACCGCACTTAGACCCCATGAATCTTTTCTGAGGAATACAATAAAAAAAATGAGCTTCAGACAATAATGTGAGGACTAAGCATACACATTAAGTACATCAAACAGATGGAGAATCTGTAGAATTAAGACAAATTTGAATAAAGGATAGCATGTAATGAGTATGTGCTCCAAAAACATAAATATAAAACTAAGAAAACACACATACTAAATGAATTTCTGCAAGCATTAGATAAACAGTACCAGATAAAATCCTAAATGTATTCAGGTATGAATACTATAATGAAAAATAGGCAAATAAATATAAAAGATTTTTGTGTTAAGTGCTTTTTTTGAGAGCGGGAGACAGTTTCACTCTTGGTGCCCCGGCTGAAGTACAATGGCTCAATCTCAGCTCACTGCAACCTCTGCCTCCCGGATGCAAGCAATTCTCCTGCCTCAGTCTCCCAAGTAGGGGGTGGTACAGGTATGTACCACCAAGCCCAGCTAAGTTTTTGTATTTTTAGTAAAGACAGGGTTTCTCCATGTTGGTCAGGCTGGTCTCAACTCCCGACCTCAGGTGATTCGCCCACCTTGGCCTCCCAAAATGCTGGGATTATAGGTGTGAGCCACCATGTCCTGCAAGCACTTTTTTTTTTTTTTTTAAATAAAACAAAGGGTCTTGCCCTGTCACCAAGGCTGGAGTGCAATGCCATCTTAGTTCACTGCAGCCTCGACCTCCCAGGCTCAAGCCATCCTTCCACCTCAGCCTCCCAGCAAGCACACACCACCAAGTCCAGCTAATCAAAAAAAAATTTTTTTGTAGAGATGGAGTTCTGCTGTACTGCCCAGACTGGTCTGGAACTCCTGAGCTAAAGTGATCCACCCACCTCGCCTTCCCAAAGTGCTGGGATCACAGATATGAGCCACTATGCCTGGCCCCCTTTCACTGCCTTTTATTCATTAAAGACAGGGTCTTGCTCTGTCAACAAGGCTAGAGTGCAGTGGCACAATCTTACCTCACTGTAATCTTTGTCTCCTGGGATCAAATGATCCTCCCACCTCACCCTCTGAAGTAGCTGGGACTCTAGTGTGCAGCATCATGCAATCTCTGTAACTTCATTATGATTCAGTAAATTATTATTTTGCCATTTCTAAATTTTCTATATAAAGTAACACATCACATAACAACTGGGATATGTTTTGAGAAAAACATCTTTAGCTATTCCATCATTGTACAATCATACAGTGTACTTACACAAACCAAGATGATATTGTCTACTATACACCTAGGCTACATGGTATGGCCTACTGCTCCTAGGCAACTCACCTGTTCAGCATGCTACTGTACGGAATACCAAATACTTTAGGCAATTATAACAATATGTTAAGTATTCATGTACCTAAACATAAAAAAAGTACAGTAAAAATATAGTACTATAACCTTTTGGGACCATAAGGTGGTCCATGCTGACCTAAACATCATTATATCGTTATGTGGCATTAACCTGTGTGAGTGTGTGTGTGTGTGTGTGTGTGTGTGTGTGTATATTTCTTATATATATCATATATAATATGAAAACACAGCAAGAGTATTTTTCTGGTTTTGCTTTGCAATAATATATTTATTTAAATACATGTTTCTAAATTTTACATAAAAGTTATTTCAGTATTTACCAATATTTTAATATAAAATTTGTAATTTTTAAATAATAATGAATCATTAGATTAAACAGTAAAGTTAGAAGAGTTGTGATTTCAATCCATTGCTGCACTGCTAAAAAATAAGAAACTCTTGGTCGGGCACGGTGGCTCACGCCTATAATCCCAGCACTTTGGGAGGCCGAGGTGGGTGGATCACGAGGTCAAGAAATCGAGACCATCCTGGTCAACAAGGTGAAACTCCATCTCTACTAAAAATACAAAAATTAGCTGGGCATGGTGGTGTGCGCCTGTAGTCCCAGGTACTCGGGAGGCTAAGGCAGGAGAATAGCTTGAACCCAGAAGGCGGAGGTTGTGGTGAGCCGAGATCGTGCCACTGCACTCCAGCATGGGTAATAACAGCGAAACTCTGTCTCAAAAATAATAATAAGAAGAAGAAGAAACTCTGGCCAGGCGTAGTGGCTCACGCCTGTAATCCCAGCACTTTGGGAGCCGAGGTGGGCAGATCACCTAAGGTGGGGAGTTTGAGACCAGCCTGACCAAGATGGAGAAACCCCATGTCCGCTAAAAAATACAAAATTAGCCAGCCATAGTGGCACATGCCTGTAATCCCAGCTACTCAGAAGGCTGAGGCAGGAGAATCACTTGAACCCAGGAGGCAGAGGTTGCGGTGATCTGAAATCGAGTCATTGCACTCTAGCCTGAGCAACAAGAGCGAAATCCTGCCTCAAAACAAAGGAAAAGAAAACAAAAGAAACTGACATATCAGGATTCTCTGACTCACAAAACAGTAAATCTATTCCAGAGACTCTAAATGCAATTGTAAATGAGAAATGAAAACATGGCCGAGTGCAGAGGCTCACGCCTGTAATCCCAGCACTTTGGGAGGCCGAGATGGGCGGATCAGGAGGTCAGGAGATCGAGACCATCCTGGCTAACACAGTGAAACCCCATCTCTATTAAAAAAAAAATTAGCCAGGCATGGTGGCACGTACCTATAGTTCCAGCTACTCGAGAGGCTGAGAGAGGAGAAACGCTTTAACTCAGGAGGTGGAGGTTGCCGTGAGCCGAGATCGAGCCATTGCACTCTAGCCTGGCTGACAGTGAGATTCCGTCTCAAAAAAAAAAAAAAAAACATGAAAACACGATAAAGATATCTTCCCTTTGCCTGCATAAGGTTGTCTTATTACATCTTATGTAACGGAACATAAATAGATGGAAGATATTTAAATGGTGACACTTTAGTATACCGTCATTTGATAATAATCATTCAGTTTTTTTAAAAAAGAAATTTAATATTTTAAATATACACATAATGAGTTCTTTAAAAGCAAAAAAATGGTTACGGGTTTTCAAACTAAAAATGGAAAAGTCTCTAAAGAATCTTAAAGAGTAAGTTATCACACTGCATTGGTTGAAAAGGATACACAATATCAGAGATAAATCTTTCATTGTAGATAGTGCTGAAAGTCTGCTGGATAGAAAGTCAATAAAATCAAAACACCCTCCCACTTTCCAATGGTAAGGTGAATCACTGAATGATTTATTTGCAAACATAAAAAAAGAAGTAATACCTGGTATGTAGAATTGTACTTCTGCCTTATTAATGTGGCCAGACTTAGTATTTTGCCTGCATGTATTTATTTGATATCAGCACCAACTAATCATCAGAGATTTTTGTTACTATGAATGCATGGTAACAAACACAAGTGGTGAATCTTTTTACTTTTATTTTTTTGCCTCTCAGTCCATTCTGGAACAACTTGTGTTAACATTTGTGCTAGCTATGCAAAAGCAACACTGGTGGATATAGTAACTGGCACTTTAAGATCAATCAAGGCATTGAAACCCAATAGTCATTGTATTCTTTTTTTTTTTTTTTTTTTGAGATGGAGTCTCACTCTGTGGCTCAGGTTGGAGTGCAGTGGCACGATCTCGGTTCACTGCAACCTCCGGAGTTCAAGCGATTCTCCTGCCTCAGCTTCCTGAGTAGCTGGGACAACAGGTGTATGCCACCATGCCTGACTAATTTTTGTATTTTTTTGTAGAGACGGAATTTCACTATGTTCACCAGGGTAGTTTCAAACTCTTGACCTCAGGTGATCCGCCCTCCTGAATCTTCCAAAGTGCTGGGATTACAGTCGTGAGCCACCGGGCCTGGCCTACTGTATTCTTTATTGCCGTACTTAGCAAGTAGGGGGAGCCAGTTCCTCTCAAAAAAGATCTTTCTTTTTTTTTTTAAACCGAGTTTCACTCTGTCGCCCAGGCTGGAGTGCAGTGGCACGATCTCCGCTCACTGCAACCTCCACTTCCTGGGTTCAAGCAATTCTCCCATCTCAGCCTCCCGCGTAGCAGGACTACAGGCGTGTACCACGATATCCGGCTAATTTTTTGTATTTTAGTAGAGATGGGGTTTCACCATGTTGCCCAAAATGGTCCAGAATTCCTGAGCTCAGGCAATCCACCCTCTGCCCTTCTCAGCCTCCCAAAGTGTTAAGATTACAGGCATGAGCCACCGAACCCAGTCTCAAGAAAATTCTTGATGAAGCCGTAAAATTTATATATGAATCTTAACATTCTGTGGGTGGTGGCTCACTCCTGTAATCCCAGCACTTTGAGAGGCCAAGGCAGGTAGACTGCCTGAGCCCAGGAGTTGGAGACCAGCCTGGGCAACATGGCGAAACCCCATCTCCTCCAAAAACATGAAAATTAGCCAGGTGTGGTAATACAAACCTGTAGTCCCAGCTAGCTGAGGTGGGAGGATCACCTGAAACTGGGAAATGGAAGTTAAAAGAATGCAAGTTAAAAACAGTAACATACTTCACCTCTGTAGAAAGGCTAAAGTTAAAAAGACTGACAATATCGAATACTGGTAAGAATGTAAGCAAGGGGAATGTATGATGGTACAAACATTTTATGAAACAGCTGGGCAGTTTCTCAAAAGTTAAACAGTCTCTTCAACAAATGATGTTTGGTACAATCAGAAGGGCAAAATAAGAGAATGAAAAAAAACAGAAAAAAGAGACAAATGGTGTCTGGACTGAATGAAAATAAACATCCACGAGAACGAAGGCTCCTTACTTCATACCATCTATAAAAATTAACTCAAGGTATCAAAGAGCTAAAAGTATAAAACTCATATAAGGAAATCTAGGGATAAATGTTTGTCACTGTAGTTTTGCTAACAGTTTCTCAGATCTGACACCAAAAGCATAAGCAACAAAATAAAAAAAAACAAATTGAACATCAAAATTTAAAAATTCTGTTTCTGAAGCAGTTCACAGAAAAGAAGAAAATATTTGCATATATCTGAAAAGGGACCTGTATTTAGATTATATCAAGAACTCTAGGCTAGGTGTGATAGCTCACACCTATAATCCCAGCACTTTGGGAGGTCAAGGTGGGACAATCTCTTGGGCAACATGGTGAAACCCTTTCTCTACCAAATAATACAAAAATTAGGCCTGGCATGATGGCTCAAGCCTGTAATTCCAGCACTTTGGAAGGTCAAGGCAGGCAGATCACCTGAGGTCAGGAGATTGAGACCAACCTGGGCAACATGGTGAAACCCAGTCTCCACTAAAAATATAAATATTAGTCAGGCATGGTAGCACATGCCTGTAATCCCAAGTACTCAGGGGGCTGGGGCAGGAGAATCGCTTGAACACAGGAAGTGGAAGTTGCAGTGAGCCGAGATTGTACTACTACACTCCAGCCTGGCAACAAAGTGAGACTTCATCTCCAAAAGTGGGGGAAAAAATTAGCTGGGCGTAGTGGCACATGCCTGTAGTCTCAGCTACTCAGGAGGATGAGGTGGGAGGATCACCAGAGCCCAGGAAGCAGAGGTTGCAATAAGCGAAGATCATGCCAAAAACAAAACAAAACAAAACAAAACACCTCTTACAATTCAATAATAAAAGTAATCCAATCACAAAACGAGACATTTTTCTAAAGACATGTAAATGGCCAACAAGTACATAAAAAAGATGCTCAATACCATCAGTCATTAAGGGAAATGCAAATCAAAATCACAATATACCACTTCACACTCACCAGAATGGCTACAATAAAAAACGCAATTACAAATGTTGATTGTCCTCAAGACAACTGGAATCCTCATATTCTGCTAGTGGGACTGTAAAATGGTGCAACCACTTTGGAAAAGTCTGGCAGTTTCTTAAAAAGCTAAACACAAAGTTGTCAAATAACCCAGCAATTCAAGCTCCTACCCAAGACAATAAAAAAATAGAGGTCCATATAAAAATGTACATTTGAATGTTCACAGCATTTTTCACATAGCCAAAATAAGAAAACAACCCAAATGTTCATTAATTGGTGGTATATCCACACAACAGAATATTACTTGGCAATAAAAAGGAAAGAAATATTGATATAATTCATGCCACAACATGGATGTACTTTGTTTTTTCTCTTTTTTTTTTAATTATATTTTTATTCAATGGCCCAGGACACAGCCCCAGAAGATCCTGAGAACAAATGCACCATGGATGCACTTTGAAAACATGCTAAGTGAAAGAAGTCAGACTTAACAGACTATACATAACAGACTATGATTTCATTTACATTAAATATCCAAATACAGTGAAATCCATAGAGAGAGGAAGCAGATAAGTAACTGCTCAGGGCCAGAGAGGAAAGGGGAATTTAGGAACAAGAGGTCTCTTTTGAGGGTGATGAAAATATTTTAAAATTGAGGCAATGGTTGCACAATTTTGTGCATGTCCTAAAAGCTACTGAATTTATACTTTAAATGGATGAATTTTAATATACAACATAATGCCTGTGCCTAGACTTAACTATACTGTATTATGTAAAGTTTTCTAAGACAGTAGATCATAACAATAAAGGGGCAGGGGAAACTATGCGAGGGGACAGATACGTTTATGGCCTTAATGATGGTGATGGTTTCACAGGAATATACTTATCCCCAAACTGATTAAGCTGTATACATTAAGCAAGTACAGCTTTTTGGACCGGGTGTGGTGGCTCAAGAGGTCAGCAGTTCAAGACCTGCTTGGCCAACATGGTGAAACCCTGTCTCTACTAAAAATACAAAAATTATCTGGGCGTGGTGGTGGCAGGTGCCTATAATCCCAGCTACTCAGGAGGCTGAGGCAGAAGACTCACTTGAACCCGGGAGGCAGAGGTTGCAGTGCCACTGCACTCTGGCCTGGGAGAAAAGACCAAGACTCCATCTCAAAAAAAGTACAGCTTTTTATATCAAATAATAAAAAAAAGCTTCTACACTATAATTTTATGGTATATAAATTATATCTCAATAAAGCTGCTACAAAGAAGTTAAGCATACATTTTATGATCCAATAATATAAATCTTAGTTATTTATCCAAATATTCCTAACAACCTTATTTATAATAGCCAAAAACCAGAAAAAATTTAAATGGTCAAACAAATTGTGGTAGACTCACACATAATACTATTGAGGGAAGGGAGGGGAAAGAATAAATTACAGATACATATGGTAACACAGAAGAATCCAAAAACTTTATGCCGTGCAAAGAAAGCAAGATACACGGATTGTAATCCTATGAAACTCTTATCTATAATGACAGAAAGATCAGTGCTTGTCTCGGGTGATGTTGGGCATAAAGTAAGGGTAGTTTTTGGTCATGTGCATCAATCTGCTAGAATTCAAGAAAACGTATACTTTGAACAGGTATATTTTATTGTGTGTAAGGTTGATTTTTTTGAAAAGTCAATATAGGAGATAAATATAATTCTAAAAAATAGCTAGTTCACCAAAATGAGAGGAAAAGAACAGAGAAACAAATAACAGATTGGACAAATCCAGAATACATTGTAAGATAAAAGACTTTAAACTCAAACATATTAATAATTACATTAAATATAATGTAAATATAAATAGATAATATATGCTGATGTAGGTCAAGCGCAGTGGCTCACGCCTGTAATCCCAGCACTTTGGGAGGCCAAGGCAGGCAGATCACCTGAGGCCAGGAGTTCAAGAACTGTCTGGCCAACATGGTAAAACGCTGTCTCCACTAAAAATATAAAAATTAGCTGGGTGTGGTGGCAGGTGCCTGTAATACCAGCTACTTGGGAGGCTGAGGTAGGAGAATTGCTTGAATCCAGGAGGCAGAGGTTGCAGTGAGCTGAAAGTGCACCACTGCACTCAAACCAGGGCGACAGAGCAAGACTGTCTCCCCCACCCCCCAAAAAAAAGCCAATGTAAATACATATACACAGGTTTTATGAAGGCTGGAAAAATATGTATCATGTAAACACTAAGTAAGACAACAGTGTGGCTATGTCAATATTAAAATAAACTTCAAGACAATATTACTAGAGATAATGAGAGATATATCATAATATTAACAAGAATAATTCATACAATTATAAATACATGAAGCTTCAACATACATAAAGCAAATACTGACAGAAAACTGAAGTAGACAAATGCACAAAAATAGGTGGAGATTTTAACATCTCTCTCTTAGTAACTGATAAAATAAGTGCATTTAAAAAAAAGCTCTGACTATACAGTCACGATTCTTTTGTTTCTTTAATTCTTTAATAAATTTGCTTTCACTTTAAAAGATATAGAAAATCAGATTATCAACCAACTGGATCTAATTGATATTTGTAGAATACTGCACTGAAAAACTCCAAAATACATGTTTCTAAATATACATAGAACATTCAACAAGATAGACTACATGCTAGTAAGTATCAAAAAATACCAAAGAAATCAAATCAAACAGTATATTCTTGAAACAAAATGAATAATCCAGGTGTCAAAGAATAAATCACAAGAAAAATAAAGTAATAAAAAATAATGAATCAAAATGTATGACGTATTGGGAAAGGAGTACTTTAAAATTCATACCTTCATATATCTATATTAGAAAAAAAGAAAAGTGTAAAATTAATAAACTAGCCAAGGAACTGGCAAATTACAGCCATAGGCAAAATTCAGCACACTGATTGTTTTGTATGGTCAAGAAAGTAAAAATTTTTTTTGTATTTTTAAATAATTGGAGGAAAATACATCAAAAGAACAATAATATTTCATGCCACATGGAAACGATATGAAATCCAAATACAGTAGTTCCCATGTATGCTCACATGATAACTTTCAAAACCCTCCAGTGGTTGCCTGAAACCACAGATAGTATTAAACCCTATATATACTGTTTTTTTCTCCATATATGCACACCAATGATAAAACCTGAATTATAAATTAGACACAGTAAGAGATTACTAGTATAATAGAACAATATCAGCATCATTAGTCTTGCAATCTGGGGCCATTATTAAGTAAAATAAGGATTATTTGAATACAAACAGAGTGAAACCTAGACAGCTGATCTGATAAACAAGAAAGCTACTAAGTGACTAACAGGAATACAACATATACATATGGATACTTGGGCAAAGGGACGATTCCCAGTTGGTATGAAGCAGGATGACGTAAGATTTTTACCATACTACTCAAAAAAGTGTCTAATTTAAAACATATCAACTGTTTATTTCTGAAATTTTCCATTTAATATTTTCAGACCCTAGCAACCACACGTAGGGGGAACTACTGTACCAATGTCCAAAGCTATGCTCATTAATTTATGTAGCCTGTTTCAACTGGCAGTTGAATAGTAGCTTCGACAGAGACAATGTCGTACACCAAGTCTAAAGTATTTCTTACCTGAAGTATTTACAGAAAATTTTATTGAGACCTGATTTAAGCTCTCACTTCTAAAAGCTACAAAAGTAAATCAAACTGAACAGAAAATACTGAAAATAGAGGAAATCAATTAAACAGCAAAAACCGATGAAAAGTTAATAACAAAAATCCCTTTGAACGAATAATGAAATTGATAAACCCAAGTAAGACTCATCAAAATAAAGATTAATAATAAATTATCTAGATCAAAAATGAAAACAGGGACATCATCACAAATCATATAGACAGTATTAAATTAATATAGAGCTGGGTGTGGTGGCTCATGCTTATAATCCCAGCACTTTGGAAGGCGAGGTAGGCTGATCACCTGAGGTCGAGAGTTCAAGATCAGCCTGACCAACATGGAGAAACCGTGTCTCTACTAAAAATACCAAATTAGCCGGGCAAGGTGGTACACGCCTGTAATCCCAGCTACTTGGGAGGCTGAGGCAGGAGAATTGCTTGAACCTAGGAGGAAGAGGTTGTAGTGAACCGAGATCGTGTCACTACACTCCAACCTGGGCAACAAGAGCAAAATTCCATCTCAAAAAAAGGAAAAAAAAAAGAAACACACGTATATATGTATTTTAAAAAATATATAGAATGCATGCCAGGGAAATTTTGATCCAAGATGGCCGACCGCTAACATCTCGGGATTGTAGCTCTCAGGGAAGGCGCGGAGAACTAGAGGAAACCCCACTTTCAGACAAATTCGGGTCGCTCAAGGAGCAGAAGATTCCCAGTGGAAGAATCACACGGGACGCCAGCCCAACTCTCGTGAATGGAGCAGCAGTTCCACCGGCACCTCCGCGCTCACAGAGCAGAGTAAACAAGGCCGGCTCCCCCTTCTGACTCAGGTTTGGAGGACCCACAAGGCTCCCCAGCACTCGGCGCGGCAGCTCCCGACCCAGAGTAAACGAGACAGGTTCCCCTTCTGACCGAGGTTTGGAGCCCCGGGAAGGCAGAGTCGCCTGCTACGGACACAAGACGGAAGCCAGACAGGAGAATCCTGGGCAGAAAAGCACCGTCAGTCTTAATGCCGCTGTACTGGCCCTGGGAACTAACAACTTGGATGTCCACTCAAGAGACCTAATCTGAAAGTTGGTAACTTCAAAGACGACAGGAGGCCGAGGCGGGTGGATCACGAGGTCATGAGATCGAGACCATTCTGGTCAAAATAGTGAAACACCGTCTCTACTAAAGATACAAAAAATTAGCTGGGCATGGTGGCGCGTGCCTGTAATCCCAGCTACTTGGGAAGCTGAGGCAGGAGAATTGCCTGAACCCGGGAGGCGGAGGTTGCGGTGAGCCGAGGTCGCGCCATTGCACTCCAGCCTGGGTAACAAGAGCGAAACTCTGTCTCAAAAAAAAAAAAAAAAAAAAGATATTTTGAAATATCCCAGTCTGACAAGAAAAAATAATTTTAAAAGAATGAGGAAAGCCTATATGACATACGGGACACCAAAAAACAACGAAATATTTAAATTTGGGGATTTCCAGAAGGAGAAAAGATGAGCAATGGCATGGAACACCTATCTGAAAAACAATAGTTGGGTGCTTCCCAAATATCTCAAAATATATAGATTTACAGATACAGGAACCTCAAAGATTTCCAAATAAATTAAACCCAAAAAGATCTTCTCCAACGAACACTATAGTCAAATAGTCAAAACTCAAAGACAAAGAGAATTTAAAACAACAAGATAGAAGTATGAAGTCACATATAAGAAAATTCTCATCAGACAAACAATAGGTTTCTCAACCGAAACCATAGAGGTAAGGAGATGACATATCCAAAGCATAGAAAGAAGAAAAAAAATCATAACAAGAATATTATCCCCAGCAAAGCTAGCTTTCAAAAATGAAAGAGAAATGAAATCTTTCCCAGGCAAGCAAAAACTGAGATAATTCATTATCATGAGACTGGACTTATTATACCTGGAAGCAAAAGAATAATATCTGCCATCATAAATACACCCAAAAGCATAAAACTTACTGCTAGGAAAGATACTGAGAGAAAGGAGTCAAAGTTATCGCTACCAAAAAACCCACCAAAGTATAAAGGTAAACAATAAAAGGAGAAAAGAAACAAAGGATATACAAAGCAATCAGAAAAAAAGTTAACAAAATGACAGGGGTAAGTCCTCACTTACAGTAATAATCTTGACTGTAAATGGTTTAAATTCTCCAATTAACAGTTATGTACTAGCTGAATGGATTAAAAATACAAGACCCAAAGTATACTGCCTTCAAGAAACAATTCCCCTGGAAAGGCACATAGACTGAAAGTGAAATAATGGAAAAAATATTCCACCCAAACAGAAACCAAAAGCACGCAGGAGTGTGTATGTTTATACCAAACAAACAGACTTTTTTTTTTTTTTTTTTTTTTTAGG
>CAUYOR010021414.1:0-90355 GCA_963573925.1 Callimico goeldii
TGCCCAGCTAATTTTTTGTATCTTTAGTAGAGACGGGGTTTCACTATTTTGACCAGAATGGTCTCGATCTCTTGACCTCGTGATCCACCCGCCTCGGCCTCCCAAAGTGCTGGGATCACAGGCGTGAGCCACCGCGCCCGGCCAGATGTTGTTATTTTTAAATGAACAGAGCCTCAATAACCTGAAGAAGAAAAATCAGCAATGGAGCAAATTTGCAACAGGATTCCCAGAAGGAGAGAAAGGACAGACTAGGCCAGAAGAACATATAGTTATATATATATATCAAAGAAATAATGCTGAACTATTTTCAAGTTTCAGGAAGAGCATCTATCAACAGATTGAAGAAGCACAGTGGAAAGAGAGCCATGCCTGCACACATCACACGGGAAAACGGATGGAAACCAATGATAAAAAACACATCGGAAAGAACCATAGACAAATAACATTAAACACACAGAGAAAACAACGACAGCTGGTTTCTCAGCAATCCACCAGTCAAGGCCAAAGATGAAGGAATGGCATCTTTAAAGCGATAAAAAGTAAAAACTGCCAATCCCTTATCTTACATGCACTGAAAGTATTAAAAACTGTGGCAATCAGCAAAAGCAGTAGCTGGGTAAAATGTTGAGCTTTAAACGCATCTGTTTCCAGAAAAAGGTATGAAGTCACTGGTAGCAGAGTTCTTCTAAGAAGATAGAACATGCGCAGTAAATACAACACAAAAACTTATTAAGGAAGTAAAAAAATACAGATCAGAGAAATCAAAAAAATAAAAAACAAACAATAAAGAAAATTAACCAAATTTAGTTCTTTGAAAATATTAGCAAAACTACATTTCATTAACCCTGAGCATGACTCATCAGGGAAAAAATGAGACGGAAAATGCACTTACCTCCAGCACAAGCGAAGAGGTATGAGGACACACGTGTCACTCATACCCCGGCCACGGAAAACTAACATGGAAATACTGCTAACCACTTTATGTCAATATACCTTACAAATGAGAGTAAAGGGTGAAAATTTCTGGGAAACACAACTTACCAAAACTGACCTGGGAATAAATTTTTAAATTATATTTCTAATTGACAAAGGAAAATTGTGTCTATGGTACGCAGCATGTTTGGAAATATCTGTATATTGTATAATGGCTTAATAGGGCTGGATTAACAACATATGAATTCCCTCACATTTGTCATTTTTTCATGGTGAGAACACTTGAAATCTAATCTCTTTAAAAAATGAGAAATTCTAAAAATCTGAATAGTATGATATTGGTTAAAGCAATTAGAGTTACCATGAAAAGCCTTGTCACATGCACACATGCATGCATAGAAACACATGCATGCAGGCTAAGGACAATGTGCATCAGTCACACACGGACTTTCTCAGAAAATAAAGTGGGAGAGATCACTTCTCAGTCAGTTTTTAAGGCCAGTATAACTCTGATATGAAAAAACATATTACGAATAAATGTAAAGAAGAAACTAATATTCTTATGAATGTACAAACAAAACAGTTAATAAAATATTAACAAATAAAATTCGGCAACATACAAAAAGGCTAATACATTCTTGGCAAGTGAGTTTTATCATAAGTATTCAAGGTCAATTTAATATTTGAAAATTAGCCAATATAATTCTCGTCATATCTCCAAAATTAAGAAAACAAAAACGTGATCATTTCGACAGATGCAGAAAGAGCATTTGTTGAAATTCAACCCCAACTCATGAGAAGAAAAAAGCAACTCTCATCAAATTACAAAATAAGGGAACTTGCTCATTCTGATAAAGGGCATCTATAAAAAAATATCTACATCTAACATGACATTTAATGGTGAAATGTTCAGTGTTTCCCTTCTAAGAATGGTATAAGATGATGACATATAATGGTATAAGATGATGACATATTATCATCACTTCAATTCAACAGAACAATAAAGCAAAAAAAAAGCCGTAAAGTTGGAAAGAAAGGAGTAAAGTTAATTTCCTATAAGGAAATTCTAAGGAGTCTACAAAACACTGCTAGAACTAGTGAGTGAACGGAGCATGCTCACAGCATACATAAATACACAAATTCAGCGGGACTTACACATTCTCATTACAGAAAACCCACTTTAAGAAACGGCGCCATCTACAGTAACATCAAAAAAAAAAGATCTGGTTTCAGAATAAATTTAATAAAAGCTATGCTGTACTATGCAGACAGCAACACTAAAAACAAAAGATAATTCCTGAGAGAAAATCTTTAAAAACTAAATAAATAAAGAGATAAACAAAATTCGTAGATTAGAAAACTCAGTATCGTCAAGATGTCAGTTTTCCCCAAAATTGATTTCTATAGATTCAACATTATGCCAATCAAAATCATAGCAGACATTTTTGAAAAAAATTAACAAGCTGATTCTCAATCATGTGGCAGTAAAAAAAAAATCTAGGACAGCCAAAACAATCTTAATGACAGAGTCAGAGAATTTTCACTTCCTGAAATTACGACTATATGCTATAGTTACTAAGGCTGTGTGATTTTGGCATATGTATTACAAATAGATCAATGGAGCAGATTGAGAAATTCAAAGATAGATCCACCTACGTATGGTCAAATGATTTCTGATAGGGGCTAAGTGGAATTCAACATGGAAGAATTATCTTTTCATCTAATAGCGTAGGAACAATTTGATAAGCATAATAGAAGAAAATGTACTTTAATCCTTGCTTCACATACCAAATAATAATAATAATCTAAAATTAATCATAGCCCTAAACATAAAAGCTAAAACTAGAAAATTTTTGGAAGAAAATATGAAAGGATGTTTTCACAAATTTGAGTTAGGAAAAGATTTACCACAGAGAATGTAAAAAGCACTAAGCAAAAAACAATAATAATTTATCAATTGGACATCATCAAAATTAACTTCTATTCACCAAAGATATCTATTAAGAAAATGAAAAGTCAAGTCACAGACTGGGAAAAAAAGAAGTATTTGCAATTATATATATACATATATATAGATATATGTAGACATAAATATACACACACACATATATATATATATATATATACACACACACACATATATATAAAGGCTTTGCACCCAGATTATATAGACGAGTCCTAAAACCCACTTTATAAGTAATAACCAATATTTTAAAAGAGGCAAAACACTTATGGTAGACCCTTCACAGCAGAAGAAATAAATGGCCAACAAGCACATGAAAAGATGCTTTATGTCATCAGTCATCAGGGTACTAAAAGTTAAATCCACATTATATACCACTTTGAACCTAACAGAACAGCTAAAATTAAAAAGATTAACAACACTAAACATTGGTGAAGATGTGGAAAAACCGAATGGAGTTAGACATTGCTGATGAGAGCATAAAATGGTATAATTTTTTAAATGACATAATTGCTTTGGGAAACTGGCAATATCTTATAAAGTTAAATATATCCTTACCTTATGATCTAGAAGTTCAACTCCTTAGTATTTATCAAAGACAAATGAAAATGATGGCGGCAAAAAAAAAAAATTCTTTCACATGAATACTTACAGCAACTCTATTCATAATACCCCCAACTAAAAACAACAGAAATGTTCAACAGAGAAATAACAAATCCATGGTGGTATATTCTTATAGTGGAATAATCTCAGCACTACAAACATATGGATGCATATGGCAACATGAATGAATCTCAAAAACATCATGTTGAGGAATGGAAGCTAAACACAAATGTTTAGAATGTGTACATTCTGAATGATCGCATTTATAGGAAGCTCAGATAAAAGCAATCAATGGTGATACAAATTAAATAGTAGTTTTCTGTAGGGGTGGGAGTTAACTCTATGGAGACATGAGGAAATCTTCCGGGTGATGGAAAGATTCTATGTCAAGATTGAGATTTTGGTTATAGTGATATACACATTTGTCTACACTTATTCAAATTAATGCTGAAATACTGTGCATTATGCAATTTCAGATTTTACTTTAAAATATTGGATATCCTTATGTTATGATTGTTTTGCCACTCAGTCTGATACTTTTTTAAATAATTCTTTATGTTCTGGGGTACATGAGTAGATCATGCTGGTTTATTGCATTGGTATACATGAGCCATGGTGGTGGTTTGATGCATCCATCACCCCCCATCATCTACATTTGGTATTTCTCCTAATGCTATCTTTTCCCAATCCCCACATTCTCTGCTATTCCTCCCCTAGCTCCCCGTTCCCCAGGCCCTGGTGTGTGATGTTCCCCTCCCTGTAGTCCTTGTGGTCTCATTGTTCAACACCCACTTATAAGTGCGAACATGCAGTGTTTAGTTCTGCTGTTCTGGTGTCAGTTTGCTGAGAATGATGTTTTCCAGTTTCATCCATGTCCCCGCAAAGGACATGAACTCATCCCTTTTTATGGCTGCATAGTATTCCATGGTGCATATGTGCCACATTTTCTTTATCCAGTCTATCAGTGATGAGCACTGGGTTAGTTCCAAGTCTTTGTTATTGTGAACAGTGCTGCAATAAACATACGCGTTCATGTGTCTTTATAATAGAAAAATTTATAATCCTTTGGGTATACACCCAGTAATGGGATTGCTGGGTCAAATGGTATTTCCATTTCTAGATCCCTGAGGAATCACCACACTGTCTTCCACAATGGTTCAATTAATTCACACTCCCACCAACAGTGTAAAAGTGTTCCTAATTCTCCACATCCTCTCCAGCATCTGTTGTCTCCTGATTTTTTAATGATTGCCATTCTAACTGGGGTGAGGTGGTATCTCAATGTGGTTTCTGATTTGCATTTTTCTAGTGACCAGTGATGAGGAGCGTTTTTTTCATATGTTTGTTGGCTGTATAAATGTCTTCTTTTGAAAAGTGTCTGTTCATATATTTGCCCACTTTTTTGATGGGGTTGTTTGCTTTTTTCTTACAAATTTAAGTTCTCTGTAGATTCTAGATATTAGCCCTTTGTCAGATGGGTAAATTGCAAAAATTTTTTCCCATTCTGTTGGTTTCCCATTCACTCTATTGATAGTTTCTTTTGCTGTGCAGAAATTCTTATGTTTAATTAGATCCCATTTGTCTATTTTGACTTTTGTTGCCATTGTTTTTGGTGCCTTAGTCATGAAGCCCTTGCCCATGCCTACATCCTGAATGGTATTGCCTAGGTTTTCTTCTAGCATTTCTATGGTTTTAGGCCTCACATTTAAATCTTTAATCTATCCAGAGTTAATTTTTATATAAGGTGTGAGGAAGGGATCCAGTTTCAGCTTTCTGCATATAGCTAGCCAGTTTTCCCAACACCATTTATTAAATTGGGAATCCTCTTTCCATTGCTTATTTTTGTCGGGTTTGTCAAAGACCGCATGGTTGTAGTTGTGTGCCATTCTTTCTGAGGCCTCTGTTCTGTTCCATTGAGATGTGCTAACTCTCCAGCCTTTCCTGAATAATTCTTTATTTTGAAAGCTAAATATCTGTGGAAAGTAGAGATTTAGAAAAGAATGCACTAGTTGTCCTGTTCTTTCATCATCAACCTTTATAGCAGAGTTAGCAGTGATCACAATAAGAGCATAACCACTGATCACAAGACAAGTGCATACACTTTGAACGTGACTTACCTGATGTCATTTAATTGGCACGTGCTGACACTAATCAATCTCAGAGCTTGCTCTGTTGGCTTCTTTTGTTTTGTTCTGCATTCCCTTTTTTAAAATAGAACGCTTGACAACATGGCAGGAAGCCAGTAATCCACACATTAAGTTTAGGTCAATGCTAACCTAATATCATCGTCAAAGCTTTATGTGAAGGGGCAAAGTTCGTCCCGGAGAATTGGTCCCCAGAAGTCACACAACACATTTAGGGACAAGATGGGTCCAAGAGTCCCTTGGTCCCAGAGCAGTGTGAGGTTGGCTCTGTCAGTTACCATCTATCCACTGAGGAAATTAGTGTTTTCACTCTCAGAGAAGATTCTAGGCACATCACACTTCCATTTCTACTCCCCAAAGAATTTTAGATTAGTCATAGAATGAACACAAAATGTGATTTTACATTTCTGTGGAATTGTTGCCATATTTTCCCCATAAGAGTGATTCATTTTAAGACCTTCAATTAATCAACAGGAAAAAAAAGGTGTTACTTTTATCAGTACAAATATTGTGTGCCTCAGCACATCATCCCAAAGAAACAGATAAAAAGGGCTTATCCCTTATAGACTCAACTTGTAGTCAGAGACACCTGCCCGTGTTCAGTGATTTTCTACAAGGACTGAATCTGGGAATCTTGGTTTTCTTGGAACAGCCATGCATTCTCCCCTTACCCTGATCTCTGGATTGAGTTTAGGCCCTGATGTTTAAACTCCCCAGAACAAAATGTACATGTCTTGTGATTTTGGAAATTTTCCTACCATTGTGTTAGCTGATTGTTTAAAAACAAATGAACCCCAAATCCATTCGGCTCAAGTCAATTTCCTCTCCCTGCCTTCCGATCTAGAAAACCAAAATGAGGGAACCTTTTCTGTTGAGTTTACACGACACATTGAAGAAGGGAAACAGTGTGGGAAAATGCCTTGGTTATACCGAAGCCTTGGAGAAGGCCCAATGGCAGAGCATCCCCAGGGTGTGAGGGTTGGAAACATGATGAATGAGCCGGCCGAGAAGCCGAGCCTCCTCCGGCATATGTTTTTGTACTCTCTTCCTAATATATTGCACGATTATTGCTAAGGCGTGAACAGTTCTGGAACTCCTCCTCATCCCTTAAGACTTAGCCAGCCCACCCCATGTTTTACTTGAAACATAAACTACTTGGAAAGACAAGGCTCATACAATCGTTATGAGGGCACAGCGCCTTAACAATAACGGTGCACCTGTGCTTCATCTGGAGCTTTCAAAATAGCAATGAGTTTCACATTTTTAAGAGGGAAAAACTGAGAATAACGCTGTTTTATGGAAGGGTGGTGAATCCAGAGTGTGTAACTGTATGTACACTAGTGCTTGGAACCATATCGGGATTTCTTTAAAAATTGTTTCTGGAAAAAAGAAAAAAAAACACACCAGCCCAAAATATTCCCGTTCATTATACTAAATATGGAAAAATGTCATTTTAGGTTTTCTGGGTTTTGAAAAATGATGACATCAAAATGGTGATTGTAATACTTCTGTGAATTTCTAGAAGGTTTCAAGTTTTTTGTACAGATCAGTGAAGTTTCTTTTTTTTTTCGTTTTAGAGACAAAAAGTTATACTTAAGTGTCCAAAGTTTAATGAAAGTCCATGAAACTGGGTCTCTGTTTAAATCAGCATAAGGTTCATGTTGATCTACAGTAGAAAGGCTTTAGGGAGAAAAGGGAAGAGCCGAGTGTTGTGTTTCTGATACTCTGATTCGAAATCTACAAAAGCTAAGTGTTCAGAATTTCTCTCAAGTGGTTAAATGACACATCTGACAGGAGGAGCTATTCATGGAGTTTTTTGTTTTTTGAAATGCAGTTGGCAGAGGGAAGCCACGGGAGCTAAAAGGCAGGTCCTGCTGAGTACACGGCTAGGTGTGGGACCCTGTGTTGGCCTGGGCACTGGCTTTCCCACTCCACACCCTGTTAGACACAGGAACCAGGGTCAGTGCTGGGAGAAGCCACAGAACATCTCAGAGCCCTCAATTCAAAGGCAGAAGTGCAGAACAATGGGGTAGCATTTGTTCCCTAAGATGCCCAAATTCGCTCTATGAAACTCCTCCTTCTGTAAATGGGTGAGGAGTTTGGCCCAAAGTCACTGCCAAGACTGCCAAAGACTTTTCAGGGATTCCCTCCCTCCCTTTCTCATGCCCTCCCCTCTGCCTGCCCTAACCCCCTCCGCCTTCTCAGACTCTCGGCGACTTCTTCAGTGTCTGTGTCATCTCATTGCTGTCCAGCGGTCTCATGGATTTTACTTGGGGGTTCTTCTGGTAGAAAGGGAGTCTCACACACACATGTAACTTTGCCATTCCTCCCCCACCTTCCCTGTCTCTGCTATTCCCAAACCTTGGGGAGGAAACAAAAATGGAAACAAGAACTTGAAGCTTAAATTGGAGGGAGGGCAACAAAAGCAAAGAGAAATGAAGCGGAGGTTTGGAATCCAAATAGCATCCAATCTGCCTTCCAAGAAAACCTGTCTTGTTTCCATCCACCCCCAGCCATTTCTACCCACTCTAATCCCACTGGTAATTAGTTTCTTTTCAGCAATAGTGGTAGATGTATTTGATTTAAATTTTATGTAGATAATCTAAAATTTTCCAGCTGATATAAGAAAAAAACTTGTCGGCAAAACTCATAAAAGTCACCACAGGAACAAGTAGAATTTTCTTCATCCCGTGGAGCAGCCAGATGCAGAAGACACTCCTTGGGTCTGGAACGGGGCTCCTCTTGTGTCCTGGACTCCTGGTCAACCCCTTTGTACTCTGTCTCCTCTTCTGGGAATTTCAGGTCATGGGCTGCGGAAACCACAGAGGTCAGTGCATGAAAGCCCGTAGAAATGCTATTCCAAGCATGCTGGAGGCTGGCCTCCCATCAGGGGTGATGGAGCAGAGAGAAGGTGGCAGTCAGGATTGACAGATAGCTGTGTTCCAGCGACACTGGGCTGTGAAGAGGAGAGGTGTTCTGCCGACCAACCCTTCCACCTGTTACAAACTCAGAGATGAATTTCTGAGAACAAAAGAGCCCAGTCAGGTAAACAGTGTGGCCAGCCCCTTGGATGGAGGGAGGTCTATGGGAATTTTAGAGACATCCCAGCCATTGATTTATTTTTCTGTGCATACGATGCTGCAGAGATTCTAGAATTCTTCCCCTCCTCAGCTATTCTAACACCAACATTCCTGCCCCCTCCACCCCACCATCTTCCTTGCACAGAATCCCCAAAGCTGCAGACCTGAATTCACTTGTGCGTGGTCTTGACTGTTGTCCTTGCCATTTGCAGAGAGTGATATCTGCCAGCTCCCACAGCTTCTCTAGAAAGTGAAGGCAGAAGGACCAAAACCGGGGGAACAGGACTGGTGAGGGGGAGAGGGAGCATCCAGATCGCATCTCCAAAAAACATCTGCCCTCTTGTGAACTGCAGGGTTTGGTTGGCAGGGAGAAGTCCTCAGCCCAGCTGTGGGCCCCAGAAAGGATTTTCAGGGTGATCGGAGGACAGCCTCCAGACACGAGTTACTACCTGCACCCCCTAAAGAGACAGGAAGGGAAGGCAGATGTGGGAGCCATGGCTCAGGGATAGTTTTCTGGATGAGATCTGGGTCTAGATTTTGGGGGTGACTTGCTGCTTAAAATAGGGGCAGTTTCTCAGTTCCTGGATCTTACTGAGATGAATGAGACCCCTCATCTCTGAAGAGAGAAAGGCATTTTGATCCAGTTACTGAAGCTTGGCTCACGTGCCACATTCACAGCACTGTCCGTGGGACAAGCACATTCTCCTGACATACATTGATTCCTGGCTTTTAATTCATTGCAGCTCCTCAGGCACACCTGACTGTTTTCCTTCGGGGAGCTGGACAGAGAGCACCTCGTGTTTCCCGTGCCTGTGCCTTGGACCGCAGCAGCCGCGGCAGTGCCAGAGTGATCCTGCGCATAAGGGTGTTAGTAAAAATCCACTCCAGAAACAAAATGGGGTTTCCAGAGGCCCATGGCAACCAAACAGAGCCCCAGGTCCCTTTTTTTTAAAAATTGCAATACCTCCTCCTTCCCCTCAAATGTTTATTTTATCTGTTTTTTACGCATAAAAGGGCAAACAATGCTGTAATTATCTTTAGAAAAATGAGAAGTCAAGAGAGCCCGAGAGTATGAATCATGCGTCTGTTTTCTCTTTTTCCTTCCATAACTGTTTCTTTTGGAAGACATCTCAATTGTGGTTATTAATTTATCTTTATGTGATTTCCAGCTGCTGATCACGTGTTAAACCAGATATGAAGGGGAAAAAAGAGGTGTCTGGGGACCAGGGCTTTTCTCAAAGTGAAAAGCAGGTTTTCACAATCCCCAAACCTGGCACCCACGTCCCTTGGCAATCACTGCCATTTCTCCTAGGCGCCTAACCCAACAAGTCACGAAGGGTAATCAGCTGGAAAATGGAATTTGTCCATACATGGGGAGAGGAGCCTGGGAAGTGGAATACCAGGGGGTCAGCTGTGAAGCTGGTGGCTGAGGAGCAGAAGCTATGCCAGAGGACCCTGGTGGGAGCCGCTCCCTGGGATGGGACAGCTCTGTGTGAGGCTGGGGACCGCAGAAAGCCGAATGAGACGTGGACTCATTAAGCTCCTTAAGCACTTTAATCAGGAAGGGCAGGTGACCTTAGTGTGAAACAGTGAGAGTCTCCATCTGGGGACACAGGACCACACTTCTCATCTCGCTCCCGCCTCCCACAGTTGCTGCCTGGGAAACAATCTCTCGATGAAATCAAAAGGCAGAGTCTTTCTGTGACTGGGAATCATGATGACGACCTCACGGGGTAAATGAGCAGGTGTGTGAATGTCCTCTCTGCAGCGTCCACTCTGGCCAGACGTCATTGCGGCAGCTACAGGGAAAAGTAGGCTGAGGTCAGCCACCCTCTAGAGGTCAAGGTCAGATGCACTGGGGAAACCTTCAAGGAGAGACATCTGGAATTGGGGGCAGGCCTCTAGTAAGGAATGAAGGGCAGCCCCCGGGAAGAGCTTGAGTCCAGGCACCAAGGTAGGAAGGACAATCGTGGGACAGGGAGTCAGGACAGGCCAGCATCCAGTCCAGCAGAAAGAACTGGGGGCTGGAAATGCCTGCAGGGCCAACTGAGGACACAGGGAAGGGACTCTCCCTGGGGAGGAACACCAAGTGTGAGAATGCTAATTCCTCTCTGCAGGGGTAGGCTGCGAAGGAGGAGCGGCTGGCTCACCGCCTTTGGAAGTCAAGTTTAATACAATGTATCACTTATCAGTAGAGTAGTAGAGGAAACAGGTCATCTTGGTTTGCACTACTTGATATCATCAAGCTTCCAAGTTTAATACGGCATCAAAGAACAAGGAAGGATGGAGCCAAGCCCTTGCTCTCCTGGACTGACTTTCCCCTGCCTTCCAGGGTACGGGTTGGCATCCTGGGAGCCCTGAAGGCACAGGGCTCTCTGGCTGCTGCATCCACCTGGACTGCACTTCAGGGATGCCCATGGATGGTGTCGGTGTGGATGATTTACGTTTCCAAGTGACTTCGGTTCTTCCTTTGCGTCCAGCTGCATATAGAGTCTTAGGGTCTAGCGTTCGTGCTGTAGCTCTCTCTGTAAACACAACACGCAAACCTCCCACCCAGCAACCTTGGAAAGTCACCCAGAAAGCCATGTCCTTGGGCAGGGCTACGGCAACAGCCCCATCGCAGGCAGGACGGGCCATGGCCACACGGCAATGCGGTGGTTGGGGGAATATGGCAATTTTCTGAAATGGCAATTCTCCTAAATAAATAGCACATCAACTTACTTAAACCGAATCATAAATGGTACAAATTGGGCCCATGTGCAAACAGAAACCCGAGCCGAAGTCCGGAGTTAAAGCAACCATTGTTTCTCGCCTGACCTGGGCTGGGGGAAGCCTTGCGTGTCCGATTACATCTGTTAAAACGATTTGAATGCCAGCCCCGTATTTTAATTATAAATATATAAAAAATTTTAATAAGACGGCATTCTGGGCTTGCTAAGCTTTTAAAATGCTCATTGGGGGTGGAGCAGAGAGAGGAGAATTCCATGCGCCCCAGACCCAGTGCCAGTGTATAATGATTGAATGTTTTCCTGTAATAAATTGAAAAAATCTGGTTTGTAAGAATGGATCCAAATCACTTGGCATTAGAAAGGTAATTCGTTACCTGGCTTCCACCGTACTGGAGCTTGCTGAAGAGCTGCAATCGCCAAAGAAAGGCAAGGGGACCAGAAGGAAACCTGTGTCTGGTGCCCACCCCTGCAAATTTCTGTCCCCCTAGCCCTCCTTGCCTCCCTCTGCCTTTTAGCAGTTTCTCATCCTTCCAGAACAAGAGGCTCTGCAGTCCAAAACAGTGAAGGGGGTTTCCCAGGACCCAAGCCAGCTCTTAGCCACCTTCTTTGTACCTCTCCAAACCTCAGGCCTGCTTAATTATGATTAATTGCCACATGGATAATCAGATACAGTTTCAAAAGGTTGGAAATGACACTCCAAGGACGCCAGGGAAGATACAAGGTATGCCTTTGTTCGCAGGAAGAAAAGGCAGGTCCCTTCCTCAGCCCCATAACCTTTTCTTATTTTAACAATTCCAAACAGAATTAATCCCATCAGTATATTGTTCCCACTCCGGGGAATTGAACTTCAACTGTACAATTTCTGCAGCTGTCAGTGTTTTCCAACGTCCCGTCAATAATGCCATGTTGGGGTGCCCCTCTGCTGGAATGAAAGCAGTTTCAAGTTTCTGCTTTATGTCTGTGCTTTCTGGGTGGTGGGACAAGATGAGAAAGTACAAAGAAAAATAATAGCGGCAGTTAAAAAGCTTCCACTCTTGACTTAACTGGATCAAGTGTAATAGACTTCAGTCTCTTCTCCTGATTTCCTCGGCTTGTTTTAGAAAACACGGTGAAAGTGCAGGAGCTTTTGTCTTGCCAGCTCTTCCCTCCATTTAAAATCCCTTTGGCTAAGTCAAGAATCACAGTGTGTCATTTCCAGTCTAACAGGAGTGCTGGGCCATGCTCAGCTCTGACTACCAGGAGGCAGATCCCTGGGTTCCCGGCGCCAGCGTTGCTGGGCTTGGCTCCGGTCCCGGTATTGTTCCCCTCATTGCATTCCAGAGGGCCTCTCAGCCAGTTAATGTTTGCACTGGGAGGTCCAAATATCCAGCAATCAGCACTGAACTTTTCTCTTTTTGTTGAGAATTGCAGGTTTCAAATGCAATCACTGGCTTTAAAGAAAAACTTACAGGTGAACACAAAAGCACTAATTTACATTTTATTCACAAACAATAATACTGGCAGCAGTTTCACCATGTGCACTCATAAAAGAGTTTTAGAAGACGTCTGGCTTTTTTTTTTTTTTTAAGGACTTTATGGTGGCTGGAATTGGTTTACCAATTTAAGGGCAGTCATTTCACTTATTTATTTATTTTTAAAAATCCTAAATAGCATAAAAGTATTTTGTCCTAGTCCGCGAGCAGTCGGTGCATTCTGCATGGTTAATATGTGTACTCACATGGGAAACAGTCATCAGAAATAGATAAACTAATTTGAACCAGTTTCAAGCACATAGCATTTAATTAAATCACATCTTCAGAATGGATTTTAAAGGTTGGAATTTTCAGAGCACGGGGGCCGTGCTCAGCATCTTGGCTGTGGTCCTGTAACGCTCTGCCAAGATGGCCACAACTCATGGGCCTGCAATCGGGACCAACATTTCATGGAGTTTTGCACAGGATTTCATGCCCAATCAAAACACAGGGGACGTGAGCTTCTGACCCTCTCAGTGCAGCCAAGTGCTTCTCCGGAGGGCTCCCTTGTATTCTGTGGGTCTTTCCAGTGGAGCCTGTGGAGGGAGGGCTGAATCCCCTCTCCTCACCAAAGTACCTGGAGCCATGCCTAGTGTTAAACACTCTCTGAATGAAGAGATCCCCTAAACAGGCTTTGTGTGAGCGACATGGCTGTTTATTCACCTGGGTGTGGGTGGGCTGGGTTCAAAAAGAGAGTCAGTGGAGGGTGGTGGGACAGGAGTTGGTTTTATAGGTTTGGGGTAGGCAGGGGAAAGTTACAGAAGTTACAGTTCAGGGAGTGTTTTGAGAGATGGGAGGGGGTCGTAGGGTCTGGAGTCATGACAGACCTATTAGTTGAGCAAAGTTGGTTACAAAGTCCAGTTGCCTTATCAGCTGAGGCCGGAGTAAGGAACAATAGAAGTATGTCTCAAAGTTAATTAGGCACTGCAATGGTTAGTCATTCTTTTCCTTTTGTGGTTTTCCAGTTACTTCAGACTTTCTAGTTCCAGGAACTCATCTGGAAGTATATGTGTGGGTCACAGGGGTTACCATGCAGTCTGTGGTGCAGTCAGTCAGCCTAAAAGACCTTACACCTGGGCCCAAGGCTACTGAGCCTGCAGACCTTCCTTTCCCCCACTCTAAGAACCCTCATTATCCAGGGCTTCAGCACAAATCCTACTGGGAGGTGGGAAGTGGGGTGCTGATGAGAGGTTCAGAAAGCACACGAGCCTAACATCTCCTGAGGATGCTGCCCCAGGAGCCGAGGTGCCAGCTGCTTAGGCTGCCTGGAATAGAGGTGACGGCAGAGTGATACCTAGCTTACCATCAACCATGGATTTCCTGGCTCTGCTCTGGAGAGTAGAGTTCTCTCCTCCTGCCTTCCTTCCTCTGTCCATGGCCACTGCCACCACATTCTCTCTTCTGCTACCTCAGTGTTTTTCTGGAGCTCGAAGAGTAAGCAAAGACAGTTTTCTTATTCTCACTTGTCTCAAACTGAGCAAGGAAAAGAGTACTTTTTTGGGGGCAATTGCCCTCACTTTGATTTTCTCCCATTCTTTTGAAAACCACAGCTTTAGGGAAATGCCCAAGACCCCGCTCTGACTTTTCCCCAGCTCTGCTTGCTCACTGCCTTCCCAATGCAGCCCTGCTCTTGCCCAGGTAGATAAGAGCAGCATAAGCCAGTGTCCCTTGCCAGGCTGGTTGCCGTTTTTCAAGATGCAGCTCTTTCGCCATGACGTTGGAAGTCAAAGATCACAACATGTCATTTCCAGCCTAACAGAAGTGCTGGGCCATGCTTCTGATAGACTAATGACACAGGCCTCAGAACAGATTCTCATCGTTAAGTGACATGATCATGCTGGCCTTCCATACCCACCTCCTCAGACCGTGGCTTCTGGACGACAAGGACCATGGCTTTGTCACCTCCTCTGTCTTTCTCATTCAAGGACTAGTTAAGAAATTCAGACCAGAGAAAGTCCTCAGTCACGGTTTGGTAAAACAATACAAAATTCAAGTAGATGAAGAGCATTTACCTGTTTGCTCCAGTTGGGTTACTGGGAAAAGAAATCATTTTCCACACCATTTTTAATTTTGTTCTTTGTCCACCCACCCCAAGTGTAATTGAAAGGGAAATCATTTCCTTGCTCATTCGTTCTTGTATTCAGCCATCTTTGCTGAGCTCTGCTCTAGGCCAAGGACCCAGAAGGCCACGGAGGCGAATGGCCAGAGGATAGGTAAGAACCCGAGGGCTGTATGAAAATGGCTGAGCAGCCCAGCGGGTGTCTCACAGCTTAATCCCAGCGCTTTGGGAGGCCGAGGTGGGCAGATCAGGAAGTCAGGAGATTGAGGCCTTCCTGGCTAGGTGAAACCCTGTCTCTACTAAAATTACAAAAAAATCAGCTTGGCATGGTGGTGTGTGCCTGTAGTCCCAGCGACTCAGGAGGCTGAGGCAGGAGAATCGCTTGAACCTGGGAGGTGGAGGTTGCAGTGGGCCTAGACCGCACCACTGCACTTCAGCCTGGACAACAGAGACTCTGTCAAAAAAAAAAAAAAATGAGCACAGTGTGGGAAAAGACTAAATGGTGGTGAATGGTAAAGAACTGGCTCCCCACTGCAATTTGGAAAGCATAACTAGTTTGCGGGTAAGCCTCAAGGACAGCAAAAGGAAAACCGACCCATCTGGAATGTTCTGTGGGCTGGACAGGGTTGCCAAGGTGCTGCTGAAGAAGCCAGGGTCAGGGAGAGGGGCAGGAGCAAGGAGACCAGCAAGGGGACAGAGAAACAATCACACCAGCCCCTTCTCACCCCTTTGCCGGCCCAGACTACACTAGTTCTGCTGTTTTCCAGAATATTAGGAAGGAATTAGAATCCCAAAGGCAAGACTTCCAAACTTCAACAAAACCAATGTAGTGCACCCAGTGGATGCCAAAGGGCTAAACCACTTTGCGAGTTGAGTTAGTTACTGATGCGACATGTTCTCAGTCTGATAATGCAAAACTACGTTCAAACAAATATGCTTTATTATGCTGTAACGAGCCAATTTAAACACAGATCCTTGCTTTATGATTTTGGAGCAAGGATCATAAACCCAAATGTCCAAAGGGGCAGATGTAGGGACAGCAGGTGGGTTAGTGCAGCCCGGTGGGGCGTGAGGTGGGAGAGGAAGCAGGGCTGGTTTCTGCATGGCGAGGACCATCATGCTCCAAACCCAGAATCCTCCCAGGAGTGCAGGCACTGTGGGAATGCGGGCCAAGGTTTCTAGGGTTTCCCAGCTTTTGAGATAAACTAGAAACCTACATTTATAGGTAAAAGCTCTTAATTTTAAAATGCCAGGTCTAAAATTGAAGAATGTTTTGGGGTGAACACAAAACATTTGCTGGTTTTAGATTGAGTGCGTGGGCTGTCAGATTGCCACCTTGTTTTAAAGTACTTTTAAATCACAGATGTTTTATTTATATTGTTAATAATGTCTAAATTGCAAGGAAGATAATTGAGGGTTGAAGTAGTGCCTTTTATTTAAAGGATTTCAAAGTTCTTAAATCTGTCTTAGATATTTGAAGCAGAAACTCTTTAGCATAGGAAGTTATATAATAAAAATAGGAAATTTCTTTCTCACATTTGCTAATAATGCAAATATTATGGCATGTGCTATTTCACTGAAGTGCTGCAATGGCCCTATGAGATGGGAACTATAATTCTCTTTATGCTACAGATGAGGAGACTGAAACGAAAAGCGATTAAATAATTGGCTGAATTTTACAAGTTCACTGTTACTTTCTTGAAGTGAAATTAAAGTTCAAGGTTGCAACCACAACACTATTTTGTATCCCTAAGGAAATATGAAAACAATCTGTATTATTTGGGGGGAGGGAAGCCTTTCTTTTAACAATTTTTAAACAGCAAAAATGAATGCCAATGCAAGCTTGAACATGGTTTCTTACAATAATTAGCATCGTTTCCCCCCTCATAAACATCTTACCTCTCATTTTATAACTGTTGATAGTAAGATGTCATTTGAAAATCATACTCAATTAGTTACATAGAGTTTTTAAGAAGCAGTACACTGTAGCAGAAAAAACTCAGGCATCTAAGTTTTTTCTGCAAGAGACCCACTTCCTCCATGCACACAGCACCAGCGTCCAGGTCCACACTGGAATCCTCACTGATGTCTCTAGGTATCATGTGCGTGACTCAAGTTTCCACTTCTTGTCCATAACCTGAAGGAGTCAGTGGGGACTGGATGGGATGATGATAAGGTGTGAACATGGTGGGTCAGGGGCCATACAAGTAGAGGAGGTTCCACACATCCAGATCTCAATTTGAATTCCAGCTCTGACATTTGTTAAATCATATGAATTGAGGCAACTAACTTAAGCCTGTATCAGTCTTCTCCCCTGTTAAATGGGAATAATTTCCATTTCAATTGCAGTTATGATCAGGATTAGAAGTAACATAGGTGAGCTGCCTCCTAGTGGCTGGCCTGCTATAGAGTTTCCATTTGTTTTATTATTTAATTATAATGATCTACCTTGAGGCACAATGATAATAATATTAGATACATAGAAAATCTGAAAGTAGAAGGCTATGACCCACAGCTTTCCACCTATAGAAAATAGAAGTGACCTCTGAGCTTATTCACACCCTCCCCAATGGCCTCTTTTGCCAGGAACCCTGTAATATTTGTGAGTAAGTAGTTTGTCGAGGCAGTAGCTAAGAGCCGGGGTTTCAGCCCCGACACTTTCTTTCGTTGCCTTGGGACCATGAACGAGTGTCTTCCTGTCCTTGACATCAGCCGGGCCTTGAGACTCCCCCAGGAGGAAACACGGGCTCCTGCCTGCTCTGCGTCTCAGGCCCGGCAAGCTCCAATGAGACGTTGAGGGCAAGGCCTGAAATCGGAAGAGCACTACAGAGATGAAGGGACTGAAACATACCAGTTTACCCTGTGCCCCGATTTTGCCTGTTTTAGCCCCCATATGATTATTCCCCAGGAGAAGACATCCTTTTCTATGATTCCAGCTCTGCAGGGCTGTTCATGCCTCTGTGTGTGTCATGGAAGTGTGGTGACGGGCAGACGAGCCACAGCATGGGAAGCGTCTGCCTGGCCTTCCTGTGAATGCCAGCCTCCTGCCTGACCTTTCCTCTTGGCACCAGCTCCTGCTGCTGAGAGTTGGAGGGGGAGTCCCTAGGCTGTCCCTGCCCACCAGCCTGGTCAATGCTTGGGTGTCTGACAGCCTGGGCCTTCAGGCTCCCCTCATGGCCATCTGCCTAGTCCTCACCTTGTCCCTCCATTCCTGCTTCCTGCCACGGGGATGCCAGTTCCCAAGGCTCTGCACCTCAAGCTCTTGCACTCACAGCCTCCCAGTTCCCACAACCACATGGTCTGAGTCCCAGAGAGCACACAGGCTTCCAGTCATGCTCTGCTGGCTTCAGGACTCAGTGAAGTGAATGTCCTGCCATGACCTGTGGGTGATAAGGCTTCAGCCCCCGGCTCTTGCTTCTTTCTTCCCAAAATGCCACCCAACTCAGTTCCCAGCAGGAGCTGCCCGGCTGCTGTCAGGGCACGAGCAATTTGCATCCTAATGCTGCAAGAGACCCACTTCCTCCATGCACACAGCACCAGCGTCCAGGCCCACACTGGAATCCTCACTGGTCTCTCTAGGTATCATGTGCGTGACTCAAGCTTCCACTTCTTGTCCATAACCTGAAGGAGTCAGTGGGGACTGGATGGGATGATGATAAGGTGTGAACATGGTGGGTCAGGGGCCATACAAGTAGAGGAGGTTCCACACATCCATTCACTTGCCCAGGAAGTGCTTCCTGGGCCCTTACTTGTGTGAGGCATCATCGGAGGCAGAAGAGAAGAGCCTCCATTGCCACCTGACCCAAGTGTGGATGGCAAGAGCCTCTCACACCAAGTGTTGCAGCACAAGATGAAGGGGGTCCAAGCAAAAGGGGGAGATGTGGGACAGGATGACCAGGCCAGCCACCACAAACACCGCACTCCTCTGCTTGATGCAAAAGGTGAAGGGATGCAGCAGAGAAGAGACAGAGACCGTTGGGTGGAGCACTGCCCATGAACCAAGCACCCCAGATTGACCTCAAGGGCCTTGGTCAGAAGCTAAGGTCTCAGCAGGAGCGTTTTTGGCGGGGAACAAAGGCAGGTTGCTGAAGGAATGGTGAGCAGGGGCTATGTCTGGGAGAGGGCTGGGCAGAATCCAGCATAGTTAACATGCCTTCTTTACATGTGCACATATTAGTTTTTTTAATTTTAAAATTAGAAATTGTAATCAGTAATACCCATGATTGGTAATAGAATAAGAAACTGGAGAGAGAACAACCATTTAGGAAATTATCTCAAAAATTCGCAGAGAATGTAAGTGAGCCCAGAGTAGGCAGTTGGTGAAGAGGCTAGAAAGAGATAGCTGGGGGTGGGAGCCATCCCAGGGCACCCCTCCTGTTCTTTATTCTCCTTCAAAGGTAACTAGAATATTCCAAGGGCAGGCAGCAGCAAGGTTGATGGAGCAGAGGTTGCCTGGAGTATTGCCCTTAACAGAGGAAGCAACAGGTTTGAATTGAGGTTGAATGAGCCAAAGGCTTGAGTATGGACCCAGAAATTGCAAGGCAGCCAACACTTAGGTGAAGAGAGAGCCCTGGTGTGCAGGATCCGGATGGCGCCATGTGGAAAGGGACAGCCAAGGAGGACAAAGGGAAGAACTCACCGGGCCTGGAGTTGCCTCCTGGTGCTTGAGGTCAGCACCTCACCCAATTTTAAGATCTCCATCTAGTTTCTCCAAGCAAGAAGCAGTGATCCAGGGCCTGCTGAAGCTTATCGGTGGTGAGGTGAGCCTGGCTTCCCCAGTGTTCCTTAATAATGTTGCTGGTTTATTGAAATGCTGAGCGTCTTCTCCCTTTCCCTGTGCCAAGATCTGCCTTCTCCTTCTACTGTCTGTCCATTAATTCTGGTTCTTTCAGTGGGGCATAGAGAACTCAGCTGGCTTACTGCTACTGTTTGCCAATAAATGTGTGCCCAGATCTGTCTGCAAAGCCTTGCCCTGCAAGAGAGCGGCTCAGTGTGTGTTGGGAGCTGGACAGGCATCAGACTGTTCAGGGGAGGAGGGTGGTGAAGAAATGAGGGAGGAAAGTGAGCGTCTGAACCCCAACGTGCTGCAGAGAAGGCAGGAGAAAAACCCACGGGACCTCAAGGGGGCTTCAGGGCTGTTGTGAACTGAACCGTGACCTCCCTAAAATTCACGTGTCGAGGTCCTAACACCCATACCACTGAGTGTGATTGCATTTGGAAATATGATCTTTCAAAAGATGATTAAATTAAAATGAGGTCATTATGGTGGGCCTGGATCCAACAGGACTGATGTCCTGAGGAGAAGAGGAAATCTGGACACAGACACTGTTGAACAAAAGATTAACTCACACACTTGCTCACGTGGTAAGTCTGACTTTATTCATGGGGCCGTGGCGAGGGGTACAGGGACCTTACAGCACATGGGGATGGTGACTGCACTCAACTTTTTTTTGTGGGAGTGGATGGTGTCTCACTCTGTCACCCACGCTGGAGTGCAGTGGTGCCATCTCAGCTCGCTGCAACTTCCACCCCCTGGGTTCAAGCCATTCTCCTGCCTAAGCCTCCCAAGTAGCTGGGATTACAGGTGCCCACCACCATGCCTGACTAATTTTTATATTCTTTGTAGTGATGGGGTTTTGTCATGTTGGCCAGGTTGGATTCAAACTCCTGACCTCAAGTGATCTACCTGCCTTTGCCTCCCAAAGTGCTGGGATTATAGGCATGCGCCACTGCACCCGGCCTGCACTCAACTTTGACTGCAACGAGGATAAGCGGGAATTTCTGCCCAAAGAGCAAAGTTCGCAAGTGAGTGAATGGAAAACTACCAAAGGGAAATGTCAGGAATCAGAGGGTCCTGGCGAAACTGATGTGATAGAATTATTGCTTGAAGCCAGGCCAGAGGGACAAGATAATCCAGGATGGTCAGACACCCAGGGTAGGGGATTTTCACTCAACTGACTTATCAGGATTCCTGCTCAAACTGGATTTGACAAGCTTTACGTCAGGCAGGGATCACAGTGGTGCAGCCAGTTGTCACAGGCCAGCGCCTGCCATGGGCTGCCCCGTGGTGGCATGCTGGGTCCATCGATGGAATGACCACCTCGGGAGAGACAGAGGCTTCCTGGCCCAAGAGCATGAGCTCTTCTTGCCAAGGATGGTTTAAGTGCTGCTGCCCCCAAATGTCCAATCTGCCAGCAACAGAGCCTGGAAGAGTCTCCCTGGTTGACTGGTGGAAAGTGGACTTCATCGGGTTCCTTCACGTGGAAGGGCTAGAGATGTGTGTGTTACCATTGGAATAGGCACATCCTCTGGGTATGAGTTTCCCTTTCCTGTCCACTGGGCCTCAGCTGGCACCATCTGAGGGCTGAGGAAGTGTTTGACCCAGCATTGTGGGATGCCACATAATGTTACAGGGCTGACCGTTCAGCAAGGGAGTTGCAGGAGTGTGCCCGGAACCCCAGAAGGCATTGAGGGTGCCACATGCCGCACACTCAGGAGTGGCGCCTGGTGGAGGGGTGGAAGGAGGCTTTGCTGAGGTTCCCCTGGGGATAGCAGTCCATAAGGACAGGGTGCCCCTTCCAGGAGGCAGGATGCACAGAGGCAAAACCTCTACAAGGTGCCCTGTCCCGATGGGAAGAATTCACGGAGCAGTGACTGTGCCATGTAAGAGTGGCACCGCTGACTGTCAACTCGCACGGACCTCCTGGGGAAGCTGGTGCTTTATCCCAGGACCTCTGCATTCTGCAGGGTTAGGGTCCTGTTCCCCAAAGGACACATAATTTCCCTGAGAGGCACCGTAAGGGTCCCATGGAACTCTAAGCTGTGGCCACCACCTGGACCCCAGCGGGCAGAGGGACAATCACCATCCTGGCAGAAGGATTGAGCCTGGTCCTCAGGAGGAGGTCAAGCTGCTGTGACACAACTGGGGAGGAAGACAACGTGTCCACCTGGGCGCCTCCTGGTGCTCCCCTGACCCCTGTGAGGGTGAAAGGACAGGTGCAACAGCCTTGCCTAAAAAAGGCATGGAGACCGAGGGCTCGACCCCGTGGGGAGACAGTCCAATCATACCACCAGGCCGCCCATGAGGTTGCGGTCGGCCTGATGGGCTAGCTGAAGACAGGGGGACCTGGGATGGATATGGAGAGAGTGATGGTGGCCCTGCTGCAACTGCATGATCCCCAGGAAGAGAGGCCCGCACAGTTCTGCAGGGGCTGCTCCTTGACTGGGCATTAAGCGGATCAGAGCCCCACAGGGGTATACAGAACTGCCTAGTTCAGATCCCTGCAAAGCCCCCAGACCACGGGAGGACTCTGGGTTCCAGGTGTCAGCTGCCTAGGGTTTGCCTCTGCTGCAAGGAGCAGCCCTGCCTGGGGTACTCCCGTGCCCAGACAGGCCGCAGGCAACAGCGGGTGGTGCTGGGCTGGGAAGGAAGGCTTGGCCACTGCAGTCCAACACGAAAAACCTGCCTCAGGCCCCACGCTCAAGGCCTCCATGACGGGCACTTTGTCCCATGTAGCAGTGGCTGTTTCCTGTCCTCTCAGTCCTTCTAGAGGGTTGATTCCTAATAAATACCCCACCCACCCACTCCGTCTCAGCATGGGCCTCCTGGAAAACCAGGCTGCCAGTGGAGGAGGAAATGGTCTCAAAGCAGGGTGGACGCTGCAGTGTTCATGCCAAGCACAGAGGTAAACTGTAAGGAAACAAAGACCCAGTGAAAAGGGCGACAGCTCACATCCTCGGGGGTGGAGACTCGCATACTCCGGCTCCACACATGCAGGTTTTCTGTGGTGCGGGCCAGAGCCCCTGCTCACCGCCCATGCCAGGCCTTTGGTGGCTCCTACGGGTGTTTTCTGGAGCCTCCGTGCAGGAAGCGTGACTTCTCTGTCTGGTGGCATCTACCCCAGGGCTGGCCGTCTTTGAGCATACAAACTCAAAGGGGAAAATAGACACAAAACTTTTCACCTTGAGGCGACAGCCTGTGTTGTCTGCATCTGCACATGTGAAGGAGGCACTTGGTTTAAATGCACGAGTCCCTCACCTCAGCATCCCAAGAGCCTGCTGCTTCTCTGCCTCCTCTCTCATTTCCAAAGCTGAAGTCCCAGACGCAGGCACGCGCGGAGACACACACACACACACACACACACACAATTTCCTGTGAATCCAAAAAACAAGAAAACAAAAAGCTGGCAGATGCTGATTTTTCCGCTTAACTGAACATATTTTATAGTATTTCTCTGTGTTTTTTTCCCAAGACGCCCACCTGACCTCACTGGCTCTCCAAATTCTCTCCATTGTGGCCAAATGTCACAGAACATGTGAGGCTGTTTCAGCCCACGAAAATATGCTGTAAATGAGTGCATCTGCCCTTTGATCTTAACCCTTCTCGTTCCTTCTGCTGCGACATTTTTTCCTAAATGCAAAGCCCCTTCATTAGCAAAGCCTATCTGACAACCAGCACAGAGAAAACTCCCAACACATCCTCTCAGCAAAGCTCAGTGAAAACAACTGGAGTTGTGCGCTCACATTTGCATACAGGAGTCTTGGCATTTCAACTAGTATTTCAAGAGGGGAGGGGGCGATAAACGAAAACACCCATGCCTTCCACAAATAACAGAAAGACAAAGACGGTGCAGAGACTGTCAGAGCCCTGAACACCTACCTCAGAACTCAATGGGAAAAGGAAGAATAAAGAGAATGTGATGGCAAAAATGTAGTTATTTCTACATCCAGTTTAAAGGAAAGACAATCATTTGAGCATCACAAATACACACTGAGCTGTGAGTTCATATTTGCATCAATGTCCTCCATTCTTTTTAGAGATTTTCAACAATTTCTGCAAAGACAAACAACTTTCAGGCGTATGTGGTGCCAGGCACACGCATATTCCAGGCTCAGTCATGACTGAAAGAGTGTTTCATTCCTAAGGTATTTCTAGCAGACATCTAAGGAGATGTCCCCCACTCCCTTAACCTGATTTGGAAAGAAAGACTCTTACGCTGATGATGGGCTTCAGATCTTCCCAGTTCCATCTCTGCAGGCCCAGAGGTGTGTCTGGGGCAGGGGGAGGAAGTCATCACCGTGGTTCTTAATGAAACCCATGAATTTCCCGGATTTCTCTATCACCTGTAACTTTGCGTATATGCAGACTGCTGTGCTAAGTCTGGTTCAGTGTTTCTAAATGGGAAAACTGCTGCGAACATGAAAAATTTTCTTCAGAAAGTCTCTTTGCTCCTTAGTCCCAGGACCAACTGCCGGTTTTAATCTTCCACCCTCTGGGACCATGTAGAACTCTCTAAAATTGCAGTGCATACAGCTCTTAGAATTTTCTAAGTACACAAGAAACAAGCAAGAGTGACTGACAAGCTCTCGATTCCCTCTGTACACCCAGAATCTCAAAGATACCTACAGGAACTTTGGGGCCGAGCCGAGCTGGGGAAGTGGGAGCAGATGGCAGGAGGAGGAGGCTCCTCCCAGCCGTAGGACTCAGCTGCAGGCTGCACATCCCTTATTACGACCCCTCGGTCGGCAGGACATCTTTGTTCTCAGCCTCCCGCTCTCCTAAGATGCAGAAGATGATGCTGTAATGTGTAAGGCACCGCACATACCGCTGCCCGCCTGGGAAGCTCATTGTTAAGCACTTCGTCTTAGTTATTTCAATGCCACCAACTCTGTACGTTCTCCAATGACATCGGAAGGGTCCGAATGTAAGTAGGTGTGACGACACGGAATATGTATACATATGTTCACATGCAATGTCTCTCTGTTTGCCTGTTTTTTCCTTTGGAAAATATTTTATTTTCTGTCTAGGACACAACGCAGCTGCAGCGATGTGTTATTTCATCATCATCTTAGCAACAACAGATGCTGGAGTTTCGTGAATCAAACTGTTACAGTGACCGGGACACTCCCAGTCCGCCAGTTCTAGACCTCCTTCCTGTCTTCCTGAGCGACCACTGCCAGTTTTCTTCTATACCCTCTGGGACCATGCAGCACTCTCTAACATTGCAATGCATACAACTTCTGGAGGTTTCTAAGTACATGAGAAACAAATAAGGGTGACTTATACTCTCTCGATTCCCTCCCTCACCACCCCTACCCCCAGAATTTCAAAGATACCTATTGGAACTTCAGGGCAGAGCCTCAGTGGGGAAGGACAGATCCCAGGAAAAACCAATAGGTTTTAATTTATATATTATTTTGACTGAGGTCCTACACAGAGAACAGACCATTTAGCATTTGAACCACTGTGAAGTATACGATTCAGTGACATTCAGTACATCCACATTGTTGTGTCCAACAGCAACTCCACACATACTCACCGAGCCTGGCCCTGGGGCGGACTGGCAATAGAGCAAGGACGCAGTCCATAGCTCGTTCTTCTTGCAAGTAGACAGGGCTGAGACACAGGAATGCTGGTTTCTGAATGAAATTAAGGAGAGAAGCAGAGTCATGTGGGCAAGAAGGAAGATGATCCGAGAGGATCCCTCTTGGGAATTGCCATTTGCCTGGGACACAAATGAGGAGGAGCAACCGGCCCTGCCAGGGTCTAGAGGAGGAAGGTCCAGCGGCCACTGCTGGAACAGCCAAGGGTGAGGGGGTGTCAGCAGTAGCTTCTATGAGCTCTTTATGTGATGCTAAGATCACTCTTGCCTTTGTAGAAGAAGAAGAGGTTCAGAGTTGAAGGAGAAAGTGTGTTTCAGAAGCTCTTCCAGGCATCCAGAGGAGAATGGAGTGGCTAGAATCAGGCCAATGGAAGTAGAGGAAATGTGGAAAAAATCAGCACAGGACTTGCTGTTGGACTGGAATTGAAGCAAGACAGAAAGAGAGATGTGACAGTTGCCTCCTGGGTTTGAGGCCTCAACAACAGAATAAATGGCAGTGAGTGATGTTTACAGAGTGCAAGGGGTGGGGAGGGGAGAAGAGTGAAGGAAGGAAAATCTTTTTATGGGGAGGAAAGCAAAAGTCAAGAAGCTCAGGGCAGGCTGAATTTGCCAGGCTTGTAGACATTCCACTGGAGACACGGGTCCAGCAGGTGGACCCGGGATTCCAGTGCTGGGCGGGGAAGCAGGGATGAGTCTAGATGCCTGGGAATTGCTGGACTATTGAGAGAGAGTGTTCAAAACCAGAGGACAGACATCATTGTCTAGGAAAACCACCAGTGTCTTTGTAAATGGCCCAGAATCAGGGCATCCTGGCTTACAGCCCTGGATAATTTCCTAATCTGTTTCCCATCTTCAGAGCAAGAAGGGCACCCTCAGGTCATGCCAAGCTCATTGTCAGCTGTGGCATGCAAGGGCTTATTTTTTTTTTTTTGAAGAGACAGAGTCTCACTATGTTGCCCAGTCTAGATTGCCAAGGCATGATTACAGCTCACTCTGGCCCCGACTCATGGCTTCAGGGTACCCTCCTTCCTCAGCCTCCGAAATAGCTGGGACTGTAGATACCCACCACCATGGCCAGCCTCAAAGTCTCTTTGTAAATTTCCTTCCCAGAGTCTCATCTCCATACACAAGGACATCTCTGAGCCATCTGGACAACGCTCGGACAGGAAGCAGTCTTCTAGAAGGCCACCATTGCTCTAGAAACTTCCCACTGACAGAGTGTATCCCTGGGAAGAGAAAGAGGCCAGTGTTCTTGTAGGAAAACAATTTTTCTGTCTTGTTCTTAAAGAACATTGTGATTGTGGGGCCTCGGGGGTGGGGAGGAGGAAGCTGACAAGACCGGGTCAGAAAGTATTACTTCTCAAAAATGTTTTCAGTGGCTCGAGGTCTGGGTCATCACTGTCTTCCTCCAAAACTTCCCTCGCCTCCTCCATCCAGCGTGTTCACCAGTCTCTCTCAGTTCCCTGGGGACTATTAACAGTGAGCCAGTAAGATAAGCAGGGAGCGGGTTGGAAGCAAATCAATCTCAGAGTTTATTAAAAAACCGGCTATTGCAGAATATTTTTTAACTCCTCCGGGAAAATACTTCCAACAACCATATAAATCCCCTTGGCCTTTGGCTCTGAGCAAACATACCGCAGATTCAAAAATGAACTTGCGTTTAAGCTGGCCGGGCTTTCGTGCGGCCCATCCGTTGCTACCACGTTCGTTCGTGTTCAATCAACAAAAGGTTTAGAAAAGTGGAAGGAGAAAACTGCCCCACACCTAAGTTACTTTGTTCTTGTTGAATAATATTTCTTTTGGTATGGACTGATATCTTCTTAATTGGTGAGACAGTCCCTGAGCTGGAAGGAAGGAAATGGATGGGGTCAGAGGGATGTGCTTTCCAACAGTGAGGCTTTCAGCAAGTCTATTGGCTCTCTGAGCATAAATGCTTATTATAAAATTAACACCATCTCTCTGGGTTCTTGTGATTGTGAGTATTCCTGTGACTCTCAGAACTATGATTATTATTATTTGAGATGGAGTCTCGCTCTGTCTCCCAGGCTGGAGTGCAATGGTGCAATCTCAGCTCACTGCAACCTCCATCACCCAGGTTCAAGTGATTCTTCTGCCTCAGTCTTCCAAGTAGCTGGGATTACAGGCTCTCACTAACATGCGCAGTTAATTTTTATATTTTTAGTAAAGATGGGGTTTCACTATGTTGACCTTGAACTTTATGACCTTGAACCACTATGCTGGTCTTGAACTTCTGACCTCAAGTGATCTGACAGCCTCGGCCTCTCAGAGTGCTGGAATTACAGGCATAAGCCACCAAGCCACCCTGCCTGGCCTCATCATTATTTTTTGAGATAGGGTCTCCCCCTGTCGCCCAGGCTGGAGTGCAGTGGTATGATCATGGCTCATTGCAGCTTTGAATTCCTGGACTCAAGGCACCCTCCTACCTCGGTATCTGGGACTACAGGTGAGCACCACCATACCTGGCTAATTTTTTGTAGAGATGGGGTCTCCCTTTGTTGGCCAAGCTGGTCTTGAACTGCTGGGCTCAAGTGATCCACCCACCTTGGCCTCCCAAATTGCTGGGATTACAAGCATGAGCCACAGCACCCAGCCAATTACTATTATTATTTGTAGCAGTATTACTAAGAGTAGCTAAAATCCTCAGAATTTCCCAGTCTCCCAAACTGAATGTAGGAGATTCATCTGCTCGTGAAATACAATCACTCGTCATTCAAAAGTTTCCTTACAATGAATATTGTTCCAAGAACAATGTTTGGTCTTGGAGTTGGGGCTAACATAAGCAGAAAAGGATAGAGTACAAATCATAACCTGACATCTTGTGGGCCAAGGGCACAGCTCTCACTCGGTGGTGAGCAAGAAGCAGCTTCTGTTGCTGGAAAGGAAGTGATAAAATCACCAAAGCGTAGGTGGAGTTTTGTCACCTTCATTAGGAAGGGAGCAAGATGAGAATAGATGTGGAGAAACGGCCCACAGGCGGGCCTGCAGGAAGACATGGTGACTTACAGCCTTCTTGGGTATGGGCAGCTGTTGAACTTCTGTTCTGACTGAGCTAAGAGCTCTCACCGCTGCCAGCACTCACAGCTAAGAAAACCTTGGGTTCATGGGCACTAGGGGAGGGCATAGAGGGCCACACTCATCCCGGTCGCTGGGCAGGCATTCAGAGCCCTTCCTCCCAATGGTCGCTCAGCACTATTCTCCCCTACCCCAGGCGGGCCACGGACTTCAACTCCGTGGGCTCAGACAGATGGAAAGCTGGCCCAGCCACGGGCCAGGCGGTGAGCACTCACCACGTGCCAGACGCTCTTCCCACCGCCACAGGCCGGCTGTGCTGGGCAAAGACACACACAGTCCTTTCAGATGAGATATGTAACTGAGGAATGGCAGGATGTTCTCAAACCAGGGAGATTTGCTTTGGCCCTGCAGGCTCCGGCAGGCAGCTACGGGAAAGGATCTTGGAAGAGAGAAAAGGGTGACTGGGAAGGAGTTAGCTTCAGCTAGACAGAACCCCAGCTCCTCAGCGCCTGCAGGGAGCTACACACAGATGCCTCCCCTATATGGAAGGGTCGGATTGAATTCACAGACTCAGAGAGCCCGGGTGTCAGTACAGTGCAGAGAAGACAGACAATGCCCCCATGGGATGGACCGAGGGGCTGGGGAAGGCTGGATGATCATGTTATCTGGGCACTTCCTAAATACCCATGAAAGAAACAGGTCAACAAAGAGTCTCTTAGACTCGAGTTTTGAGATGGCCATAAAGTCAAGGAATGTGACGTGGACTTTGAGGGTGCCTCTCTGCACACTCGAGTGTCCAGGGAAGCCCAAGGGCTCTATGGGTTGGGGAAACAGGCAGCAGGGGCAGTTAGACTTGTTTCAGGAGTAGGAAAAACCAAGGAAACAGGGCTGTATGGGGGCACAAGAGGGGTCAAGGGTCCAAATGAGATGACGGGGGAGGCTGAGTGGAGTTTGCTTTTGCTGGAAGTGGGGTGGAAGCCAGGGGGAGTTTTCGGCCTTAGAATAACAGGACCTGGTTAACATTTGGAAGAAGGGATCTCAACTGTTCTTTGGAGAGTGGGCAATAGAGAGGCCAGTCAGGCTCTGCTTAGGAAGACCTGGTGGTCGATCTTGAGAGAGCCTCCTGGGGCTGGCAGCTCCATGGACAAAGTGGGACCCGGCCAGGGCCATGCCTGTATTGCACATATGTGCAGATACGTAATTCTGAGGGCTGTAGCTCCCTCTGCACCTGCGTGGCTTCCTGCATGTCCCCTGTGAAGTCACTATGATTGTTTCCTTAGCACGTTTGGAAGTGCTCCTCCGGTGGGTCTGATGGGTTATTCAGAGCCTACTAATTACTCAGCATGCACCATGGGAACCCTTCGTGCAGGATCTTAACCTAGGACAGTTCTGTGCCAGGTTCAGATGGCTCTTTCGGAGGGTCCCTGATGCTACTGAACCACGAGGGACCCTTCGGTTTCCACGGGGAATAATCCACCCAAACCAGCTCCAGCTGAGGGCAGGAACTCCTTCCCGTTCTCATTTATCCTGGAGGGGTAATATTAATATAGCCTGATTCACATTAGTGAATGTTAAACTCTAACCTGTTCTAGAATATTGCACTTTGAATTTCACTATCAGGCTATTCTACAGAGACAGGATGATACCTTCAGGAACTGGTGACGCCCTTTTAAAAATGACACTTGTTATTTCTTAGGATGGTTTCCAAACAGCCAGATCTTCAGGCAGATCACTGAGCTAAAAAATAACCAGTTGACAATGTTCATTGATATTACTACTAAACATTTTGCTGTTACGATTTAATTAAAATCATAACCAGTAGCGTGCCTTAACCTAATCACCATTTTTACAACCTTTATGTCTTTTATCAGTTTACTTAAGAAAAAGAATCACATTGTGCTAAATGAAAAAAAAATCAAGCCCAGATATTTCTCTGCTTTGCACTGAGAAAAACTTCTCAAAAATGAAAGATTTTATAGAAAAACTTAGAAAGATTTATTTTTAAAGTACCATTATTATGCATACAAAGACGATCGTGTTATCTGGGCACTTCCTAAACACTAAGCCCTTTGATAATTAACTTTAACATGAAATTAAGCCCCATATATAAATGTTTACCAATGGCTAAAAGCATAGACTAGATTTAAATAATGTACAATATACACTCATTGTTTATATAGTATAAAATATGCCTTTTGTCTTTATTTGGATGAAATAACAGGAATACTTTGTTTCCAAATGGAATAGACTTCAGAGAGGCTTATTTTGTTCATATTGCTGGTCTGTAAAATTTTGCACGTAAATATAAAAGAACAGATCAAGTAAGCCTTTCCCCACATCAAAAACCTAGAATAATGTTGAAATTCCAGCAAAAATTTAAAAAAAAGGTTTTAATTCATGTACCACTCGCAATCTACCGCTATAAAAATATATAAAAACCTCTAGATAAATTACAGCAGACTTGTGGAAGTTGCTCGTATTGATTAAAACATCAAGCGGTTACATACAAACCAGTAATGAATTAGTTCATGCTGGAAGATAAAACTTTGTGATATTTAAAATTACAGACTTGAAAGTGAGTGAAATTACCCCTAATTATGCAGAAGGGAGCACCACCTTAGCAGTAAACAAGATAAGCGCCTCAAACAGCACTAATAATTTTAATTAACATTTTCTAGTTTCCTTTCACCTCGTTTCAAGGTCACCTACTCCCTCTTCAAGGAACAGCATTCCAGCTGCTTGTTGCAAACTTCCCTGGCCTTCCTTATCCCCAGGATTAAGCAACAAGAATGTTTTATAAGACTGATTTTTAAGAAGAAGTAATTGTGCACAAAAGTAAATATTGAATCTCGGCAGCCCGTTAGCAGAGATTTAAAAATGAATTGCAAATCTAATTTTCCATTCTTGTTACGATTGTAACTTTGTCTTTACTAAGTCCCTCGATTTGAATTATGAAATATGCCTGAACTGTTGAATATTCAGATTATAATCCAAGTCGAGAAGAGTTTAGCTATCAATGCAGTATTTGAACCTCATGCATAACACGACCTATCTACATAGTATTTGTATTCTCTGTTGAGTACTGATTAATATATTCATTTGTTCAAGATTTATGATTTTGCTAAACTGTTTTCTCTCTTTTGTAAATTAAGAAACCAGTAAGTATAGGGCTTTGTTATATCAATGGGTTTGTTCCATTCCACAAATTTAATGTACAGGGTCACTCGGAATATAATGTGTAGTGAAAGAATCTCATTAGGCTAAAATGAATGTAAAATGTGTCAATTTGATCCAAATGAGAACTGTAGTAAAACCATGTTTGATGTTCATGTGCAATAAATCTTTAACATTTGTCTGTAAAGTATTAGAGAACCCACAGGGAAATCTGTGTTTGTGATAGGGGCACGTTTCTCATGGTTTTTCTCTATTATTCTTTGTTGGCATTTAGCATATGGAAGTAAAACGTGAAATCTGAGATGGGGGTTATTAACTATAACTCTAAAGTAAATAGAAAATGTGCCTTAATGCTAGTTAAAGTCCTTTTGAAAAAAATAAGAATAATTTTTAAAAATAAGAAAAGTAAACCTTTGAAGACAGTTTCATTATGCATTTAGAGAAATGCTACCGAGAGTCCTTCAATTTCAATCTGTGAAACACTGTCAGAGTCAATCTGTGTTTGCCTTGAGTGTCTTTCAGTTTGAGATTTGATTTTGGGAACGTTTTAACATTTCCACTTTTGTTGAAGATGTGATGACTATGATCTTTCCAATTCATTTTTATTTTGATATATTCATATTGTTAATTACTGTTGTATTTCAATTTTCTCCGTAGTATTTTTGTTCCTTCATAATGGCTTCATGGTTCACTGGACCGAAATGACTAAAATGAAAGATTTCCAAGATTTCTTCTGGGAGTAATTTACAAAAGACCACCATTTTTTAATTGCTCCTCGTGTTTAGCACTGGTTGTCTGCTTCAGAGAGAAATCAATCTCCATCTTTTAGGTGCAATACTGAGCACATCATCATCTTTTTAAAAAATCTTGATAATTAAATCTTTTTTTCTTGATTAATCTAAACACTTTTCTTTCTATTTGATTTCTGTAGCACTTTAGGGCATAACAGTGCACCTACTATCTCTGTTTACATTAATTCATTTCTGGCAGAAGTTTATTTTGCACTTTAATGCAGTGAAAAATAGTAATAATCAGTGTGACGTCAAAAATAATTAAGAGAAATAGCAAGATTTCCTCCATAGGATAATTCTTCCTGTAGAAGAATGAAGGAAAATTAATTTCCCAGAGTTTATAATTAAAATCACCTGCAGAATCTCCAGTAAAAGTTAGAAATTGACATGTCATTAATAAAAATCAGCTCACTAAAAAAATCAATACATTAAAGATTTCATAGCATCATAGACAAGATCGGTGGAAACATTTTGTCAAAAACCAATTTCTTGTGAGGCACCATGCTGAGACTCTCTTAAAAGACAACCTTCCTTGTTTTTAGAAGTATCAACACACACTCCTAGGAAATGCGCTGATTTCAAGGTCAAATTAACATGTTTCTGGAAAGGGATCCCCCTTCGCCACCTCTTAGTAGATGGCAGAGGTCCATGGTTGATTTGTTGCAGTGGACCCACTCCGTTAACTATTTTCTGTATGTTGTAGTGACCCCTGTTATAAAGGCTGTTGCAATCGATGACTAATATCCCTGTTTACTTCTGCAAAATTTTATTGTTGATATTCATTCTAATTAAAAATGTCTGTGTTTAAAAAAAAATCAAGATAAAACTATTGTTTTATATCCAAAATATTAGTTACTGGCCAATGTCCAAAAAAAAAAAAAGATAAATTCGCTCAGTTCCTGCAGCCTAAATCCTGCAACTATTCTGTTGTTGGACAAGTCTGTTTTTCGCTTTCGATTGATACCCAAAGAAGAGCCTGTATGTGGTTTCCATTTGAGTTTAGAATACATTACAGGACATTTTGTATGAGATTGATTTTTCTAGTTATGATTGGCTTTGATTAATATTAAAGTCAGTTGCCGTCTCCTGAGCCTGCATTGTGTTGGAAGGAGGCCCAGACGCACACGAAGTGAAAGGGAAGCCAGGCAGATATTCTGCTGTGGACAATTCAAGCACAGAATGTCTGGGGTCCATTCTGTTTGAGAATCACAGTTCTGGAAAGAGGCAGTAGAAGAAGCCGGTTACAATCTCTCCAACAGGGTTAGCCTCCATCGAGCCCGGTGCATGAGCTTCGGCAGGCTCACCCCACAACCAGAGGGAAATGCACCGTCACGCTATGAAATCTCCAGCTTCGGCGCTCTGACTCACAGGGGCCCCTGGCAAGGCCTTGGGAGCTTCCATGGCAGAGTGTGTTTGACTTTGGAGAGCCCCCAAATCGAGTATGCTTTCAACTCTCCCCGAAAACGAACCCATTCTGTCCACTGTGGAGAGCACAGATTCGTTTTCTTAATTTTCATTTTATCTGGCCCTTAAAAGTTTGAATTAAAAACAGCCTGCTAATCTACTCATAGACAAGCAAAGAAAGAGAGCACTCCTTTCCCCAGGGGACCAATTCACTCTCTTAACCCAAGAGGCAGCTTGGGATTTAACTCTGGAAAAGGGGAAGATCCCAGGTGATGTCTTCTGATTTATCCTCACCATCCACATACATCCAGATCTTCCTTCCAATTTCCCCAGGCAGCTGTAGCCACTAATCTGGGACCACCATCAGTGTTCCTAATCCACCTTCCCTGCGGTCCTTGCCTCCCTTCCTGACTCCATTCCCAAGCCCCCTCCACAATCCAGCACCATTTTATAATTTTGCCTGATGAATGTTTCTACCAAATATGTCACTTCTCTAATGAGACCTCAATGCATGAATATAGAGGACTGTTTCCTAAGCTGGCACTCAAGGCCTTCCATAGCCCAAAGTGAGTCTCACCCAGCCGATGGTCCTTCTTTCCGTATACTCTGTATTCTAGACGACTTGTACCATAGAAGAGCACCGTGATTAAGTTCAGCCTGAAAGACCTGGGCGTGAATCACCCACCTGCCCTTTACTGAATTTGGAAGAGTTGCTTAGATTATCTAATCATCCACATCGGCCTCTGTAAACTGTGATAAAAATAGTCCATGGCTAGAGGGATTACTGTGAGCACTGGTGGAGGTGAAGTATGCCAGGCTCCTGGCACAGAGCTTGGTACACGGCATAGGCGATGGGTTAAACACTCCTAATGCTGGCCGTCTCCTGGGTGTCCGTGCCATGCCCGTCTCAGCCATTCCTACTGTGTCAATTGATAGAGTGCTCTTCCCTGCCCTCACTTGCCTGTCAAAATCTTTGCCGTCTTCTGGACCTACCTATTAAGTCTTCCATACTCCACTTTCCTGTCATCTGGGCAGGGCCCTGTCGCTGTCACTCCTGAATCCCCAGGGCCAGCAGGGCGCCCGCGCAGAGCATGTGCTCCACAAATTAGCGCTCAACAAATAAATGAAATGAAATGTAACCTCCTCCCAGGAACCGTTGCTACCCCTCCCGTCCAAAAGCGATCTTGCCCCTCTCTGAGCTCGGATAGAACACCTCTCTGTATCTCTAAGGCAGCGTTTCATACTTCCATCTTATAATTGGGGACTCGAACTACACAAAAACACAGCCATAATAGATTGGGCTCCTTGGGGGCAAAGGCTGTCTCAGCTGCTATGATGGAAGCATCCATGACATTCACGGCAGACCCTAAAGGATTATTTTGATGGAAGGTGTTCCTTGCTCCATGTAATAGATCCAATTTAGCCAAGTGCCCCATCAAGAAAGGTTCTGATTTCCTCATTGACTTAATTATAAATACATAACATTTGGCACAGATTACATGAGTGACTATTTAACCCCTAGATACCTAGATAAATTGTTGACATTGTTTTGCAAATAATCTCCAAAACTTGAGTTATTTATTTTTTTTCTTTCTCCCACCAGCACAAAGTTTAGAGCTAAGGCGGTTTTTTTATGAGCTCCCCTCCCCCACGTTGTTCCAATCCTTATTCTTGCAGGTCTCTTTCCAGACGTCTTTGCCCAGTAATAATTATAGTGTGTTCCCAAGCTAGCTGATGGCTGGTGTCCTCATTAAGGACCATTACCCTGAAAAGGGTGTTTATTGAACCTGGCAGAGTGCTGATATTTGTTAGACCCTGTCATATGGTTGATGGCGTTTAGTCAGAACTCATTCGGAAACAGGAGTGAGCTGTTCAAACTGGCACCGTCATCAGGGACACGGAGGTGGGCTCAAGATGGCAGCATGAGTCTCCATGGCGCCTGCAGGCCAAGGAAGGCTGCTCCACCAGGTGGCCTGACTCCTCAGCTCCCCCGCTCTGCATGCTGCTAACTGGATTTCTGTTGAGTGAGAGGTGTTCGCACCAAGTGGATAGAAATTAAAGAAACAACAGTATATTTGGATTTCACAGCTACTTTTGTCCTACCTGCTGGGGTTGCTTTAAAAGGAGCTAATTGAAGAATGGATACCATTGGGAAAAGGTATGCTTTCAGAGAAACCAGTAATTTATTTCTTTATATAATGGCAAAAGATAGAGTTCGCCGAGAGACAAAAAAATTCGTTATCTCTCTAGGAGATCTTACGAAGATAAATATTTTTGTGCAAACACCTACAATGGCTATACATTAGTTATTGGACTCCTTAAAAAGATCTACATCGTAGAAACTGGCCAAAGACCAGCGCCCTGGGGTCAGCGCTGCTGTGTGGAGCCTGGCTCCATCGCTTCCCACCCGCTGGGGAGGACCTGGGATATGTTAGCCAGTGGTTCCCAGCTGCAAGTTTCTTTTTAGTCAAATGCATTGACTCCAATCATTTGCAAACATTTTTGATTTGCTGGGAATGATGATGTGGGAAAACAGAAACAGAAGATGATTTCAGCTCTGACAGGTGCTCTCAGTCCACGGAGGGAGGGGGAGCTTGTTTCGGGAAACGTTTCTCTACGTGTAAGTCTACTAATATGTGTAGAGACCATGGGTTACAGAAACACGAGAGCTGAAAGACCTAATTCTGCCCAGAGAGAATGGACTCAAAGGGAAAACAATGGCTGCTGTCTATGGCTGACATATATTAAGGGTCACTGTGTCGAATGTGTACTGACTTTACCTCATTTAATTTGTTGAAACACCGTGGTGGATTAATTCCATAAATCTTGAAGGAGGAGTTTTAGATCCCCAGAAGGAGAAGGACACTAACCACGAAGGGAAGAACCTATGGAGAAGAACCAATGTGTGCATTTGCTCATGCGTTCATTTCTATCACAAATAATTCTGGGAGCTTGGCATCGCACCAGGTGCTGGGATTATACCAAGAGAGAAAAACCAGTCCCTGCACTCAAATGAACAAGGAGTCACTCAAACAAATGCAAAACGCCCAGTGCAAAGACTCTGCTTGAGTGGGACATTGTATTCTATACCAGAAACTAGTGTAGGGAGATTTAACCCTGATAGGGAGAGCAGGAAGAACTTCCGTGGGCGCCTGGAGGTGAAGCTCAGATCTAACAGGGAGAGAGGAAAAACTAAACCAGGTTAAGGAACACAGCAAGTACCAGGCCTGGGAAAATGCCCAGGAGGCTGAAAGAAAGAGCAGAGCAAGCTGAGGCTGGAAGCTCCGCCTCACAGCAGCGTGGCAGAGAGACCGCAAGGGGCCAGCATGGATGCTGGTCACCAGCCAGGAGGACACTCCAGGGCCTGTGGGGGCATGTGGTAGGAAATATGGAGATGGAGTTTCTGGAGAAGGAGGAGGTCCTCTGCCAGCCACACTGGGGGTGACATTTGGTTACATGAGTCTCATTATAGAGGCTTCACCAAACCAAGTGGGGGCATGTTTTTCTCATCAGGCAGGAAGGGTGGAAGATGTGGTGCAGGATGGGGACAGTGGCTCTAGAATCTCACAACACCCTTCTGGCCAGGGCTCCATCCTGTGGGTCACAACCACCTGAGGCTGCTCCACTTTTTGCCTCTTGTTTACATTCCAGGAAGAAAAACAGAGGCAACCGAAGGACTGGGGTGATGCTGTCCAGCACACATCTCTCAGACCCCCGGCAGGGCTCAGCAAGCAGGACCATGGCCCAGTACCAGCCCCGGAAGTGAGGAGGCTGGGAAGAGCCATCCCTCTCCTGTTTTATCTCTATTGCCTCAACAAACTTAGATTTTATTTGTAAAGAGGACAAGGAGCATGGATACTTGGCGGGCGATTAACAGTTTTTAATGCACCATGTTTTGCTATATTCGCAGTGTGTGTCGCTGCCTAGTTATGTACATATTTGCTGGCTGTTTTCTCCCTCACGTGAACTCCAGGGGATCCAGGAGCGTGCTTGTCTTGTTCTTCATTGAATTCCCAAGGCCTGGAGAAGAGCCCAGCACATAATGGGTGTCTAATAAATATTTGTTGGATGAATAAATGAAAGGCGAATTCTTCCAGAGTTGTGACGGATTGGAAATGGGTGAGGGGGGACTGGGAGGAGGGAGCCCAGAATGACTCTTGCTTCTCCTTGCTGCCTGGAACAGATGGTGCTACCACTTACCGAGAACGGGAGCCCGCGAGAGGGACAGTTCAGGGGTGAGGCGCAGTGACTTGTAGGCACAGTGAGAACGCGAGACAGGCAGCTGGCTAGAGCAGATGTGGAGCTCAGAGGGGGAGTGTGGGCTAGAGATACACCTTTGAGACTCATCCAGAAATAGGTGGAAACGGAAGCCAAGAATGTGGATGAGATTACTGAGAGAGAAAATGTAGAAGGAGTGACCATTCCGTGACTGGCAGTACAGGATAACCACGGGACAGCTGTGTATGATGAGCCGAGCATGTTAGCAAAGACCAACTCGATGTGGCTTTGTCCCCAGGCAAGGGGTCTGGATTGAACCATGTCTGGAAAATATCCTGCATTCTCTCTTTTATCCCATGAGTATGTCTCGATATTCACTCTATGCCAGGCACCGATTTGGGTCTCGATATACTGAAATTATTGAGCAGTTGTCCACACGTGCTTCCCAATACCCCTGGGGAGACGGGAGTGTGAAGAAACAGCCTGGATCCCACACAGTAGGTGAAATGATTGAGGCAGGGACCACGCGGGTCACAGAGGGCAGGCTGGGTGTCAGGGTGGCATTGTAACTGCAGTAAATAATGACTGGGAGTTAGCCAGAAGGGGTGTGTAACAAAGATATTTCAAGCCTAGGAGGCAGCAGGGAGGGTGGCATGGTTTGTTCAGGTCCCTCAGAGCTGTTGGGTGTTGTTGAAGGCAGTGTGTGGCAAGAGGTGAGGATGGAGAGGCAGACACATGGCAGATTGGGAAGGGCAGTAAGTCAGCCATCGTTAAAAGGTTTCAAAGAAGGCTGTGGCATGTCAGGACTTATTTCAACCAGGTACCTGGCAGCGGTATGGAGGTGACCTTTAAGGGTGACAAGACTGGGAACAAGGAGAACGTTTCAGGGATCCCACAGGGCCCAGTGCCATGTGGTTGGTAGCTGTAGTTTTGGAAGTAAATGTGGCGGTAACTGAAGTTGGGACATAAGGAAGGACAGAGGTCAGGAATGTGTCTCAGTCTCCTAACTTGGGGGATGGTGCATGATGGTTCTAACCAAGGGAGCGGGGTTATGAAGGAGGGGTGAGGGGCCCAACGCTTGGATAAATGACCTACCTAGAGGGTACTACCCAAGTGGATATTTGTTTACCAATAAAGTAGAGAGAGTGAAAAGAAGAAGATGGAGGCTAGAGTGTCCCCGGGGTTCTGAGTCAGGGACTAGGTCGAAAATAGTGCCAAGAACGAAGACATGTGCAGAAGAGGAGGGGCAGCTCTGGGGTGGGGAGCACAGGTCCAGCTTGGCATTCCAGCAGGTTCAAGTGAGGGTGTCCACAGCGCCCTCCGCTGGATAGATCTGGCTGAGCAACAAAGGACAGAATCCAGAGCTTGGGAAGAAGAGATTTTTGAGGCTCCAGCAAGGAATTGGTGAAGCCGAGAGGAAAGGTTAGCTAGCCGATGGGAAGAGGGAAGGAGCACAACGTGCCCTAAATTTGGGGGGTGAAGAAATGTCTGCTGATGATCAAGACACAACAGAAATTCAAGGAACCACATCATGAAACTAAAGGACATTTAAAATATTGTCAGCCAATTATGTCAGCCTACAATTGCATTCAAGTTACAATGATAAAAGCCTGAGATTATAAAAAATAATGAAGATTTCCTCTATGTTTACCATACTTCTATGTCCATATATTTGTGCGCCACCCTGATATGGGCCACTGGTTAGGTCAGGAATACACAAGTGTGTGCAAACATTACAAAAGGCTCTCAAGGAGACTGGAAGATGAAGTCAGAAACGCACCAGAAACGCTCACTGTGTGAGGGGTGAGTAGGACGTTTGATGGGATAGAAGGGGACTGGACACTGGGAGGCAGTTGCTCACAAAAACTCCTTCCCCTACTAGAGATATTCCCCCAAAACACCCAGATAGACACACAAACTAAATTTGTCTGCATGTTTCTGTTTGTTTTTAAGAGCACAGCCCAGCAATTTCAGTCAAATGAAGGCAAGTTCCCCAGACTGTCATAAAACTGCCTTTAACTCTGTAGCATTACCTATGAAGTCTGGTCCTTCGACTCAAAAGTAGCCCTCAGTCTGAAGCCAGTAGGCTTCCTCAAGACAGCGGTGGGAACTTACCTCCAAGAAGGACCCCTGGATGGACTTAGGGGCCTTCTACTCAAGGGCTGCACAGGGAAGGTGATGTGGGCAGAGGACCCACTGCAGACCACCGGGGGGACCCGGGTCTGACCTGAAGGAAGGCAAGGACCCACGGCTCAGAGCAGCTAACCTTTGGTGAGAGGATAAATAATTTAGGACACGTAAGGTATGTTTCTCTGGCAAGCAAAATGAGAAAGGGGCCAGGCAGAATTCCATCATGGAGAGAGGATAAGTGAGTAGTACAGATCTGCTCCTGCGTTTAAGAAACTAACCCTGGCCCTTTCTCATTTATCTACGGGCGAGGGAATACTGTGCATGCTGCACATCCCCTCCCACAGGCACGACATTGTTCCTTCCTGGTGGTCTCAGGTGACCCTGTGAATTTCTTCCGAAGGCGTCATGAGGTCAGCCTGTTACACATGGGGCGTTTTTCCAAAGGGGCTCCAACCATCCCTCCCTCCAGCTTGGTTCCAGTTGCTAATTGTATTATATGGAGCCCAACAGATGTCTCATTTTACAGGCAAATTGCATTTTCTCCCCATTCATACGTTTGATGCCTTTGATTTATAGTTTACGTCTATTTCTTGGCTGCAGGGCCCTGTGCCCCCATCATTTCTACAGCGAGAGGAAGCCCGTGAGGGAAATGGTCGCCCCTGCAGAGGAGCCTCATCTTGCTCTCAGGGTCACCAGGCATGTGCTGCGTCCCCACCATTTTCACTCTGCCACTAATTTGTATTCCTTTGTACCCATGTTCGGGGCTTCCAGCACGAAGGCACAGCGGGACACCTGGGCCCTGCCCTCCAGCTGCCATCCAGCATGGGTGGCACACACTGCCAGCTGCCAGCTGGCCTCACTGCCTGCAAGCAGTTCCTCCTGGCTCCACTGTGATTTACCTCCGAGAGGTATGCAGGCTCTCGAAGGATAAGAGCTGCTATAACTCAGTCCTTCTGCTTCACTAACAAGGGACAAGCTGGATGGTGTCAGTGTCACTGTCCTTGGAGTTGATTGGGATGCGGGTTTGTAATGTGCACATGATTTCGTGGAGTTGACCTCTCCTCTCCTGCACCTGGAAGCCCCTGAGGCCTGGGCCACACAGGAGTTCCCAGCTCCTGTCTTGTTCCACGCAGTGGCTTCTGTGGCTGCAGCTGTGGGGAACAGGGAGTGCTTAGCGTGGGGGAAATGAGGACCCAGAGGCCAGGCGCTCTTAGTTTGATCTCACCTCCTCTTTCGCCCTTCACAGTCAGGTTTCAGGAGACTTTTCTGCCCCCTTTCTCTGCCTCTTCGCATTCATGCTCCTTCTGGCCTGCTCTAGTCCGGTGTCCACTCTTGCGAGGCTGATACTCTTGAGGTCACCGCCAACCTTTGGGTCCTGACGGCCGGTGCACACTCCTTCAGCCTGATGCTGCTGAACTCCCAGCAGAATGTGACCAGGTCACACCTCCTTGCTGGGCGGCTCCTCCTCCTCGCCATGGGTTCCTCAGGGCTCAGCACCGACTCCTTCCTCTTCCCCCATCTGAACTCTCCAGTCTGTAGACTTGGGCATGTGGCCTTAGAAGCCACAGCTGTCCCCAGCCCAGGCTGCTCTTCTGAACTCATAGAATTCAGTACTACTCAGTATCTCCCTTAATCTCAAGCCTCAAATGTCCCAAACAGACATCATCCCCTACCAGAACCTGTCTCTCCCCCCATGCCCCACCCTGCAGATAATCCCTTAGACACTTTCCCCATCCTCACCATCCCCCTCTTCTCGGCTGCTTTCACTAAAACAAACACGTCCTGGAAAACTGGCTCCCCAGAGCCCCCGAGTATCTTCTTCTCTCTCCACCCATGCAGCACCTGGAGGCCACCAGGGCCTCCCACCTCCCTCTCCCAGGACCGCCATCATGCCTCCTCCCTCTTGCCAGCCTCCCCACAGCACTTCAAGTTGGGTTTCAAAATGCAGAACAGCCTGTCTTGCTGCACCTTTAAACCCTTCCATGACATGCCCTTCCTCTGCATGTAACAGTTTGCCTTGCAGCGTCCTGCAGGGTCACCCGGTCTGTGTCTGAATCTCCCATCAGAGGCGTCTTACACCATTGAGCCAACAAATGTTGTGCTGCTTTTCCCGAGCCACGAGCACTTCTTCCCACACAGTCCCAGCCATGTGGGGCTCTGCGGGCTCCTTCCTGGTGCTTGATTCCTTCTTGCCAATGATTTTTTCAGCCGGGAAAACCCACATGCACACAGGCACACTCAGACACACATGTGCACACACACACATATTCACACAGGCACACACACAGATTTATACAGTACATACATGCACATGCACATTCACACAGGCACGCACATGCAAATACACATATTCACACTGGTGCACATATTCACACAGGCACACACATGCGCATACATATTCACACATGTACACACAGGTACACATATTCACACAGACACACACATATTCACACAGGCACACACATGTGTATTCACACAGGCACACACAGGCAAACATACATATTCACACATGCACATACATATTCACACATGCACACACATATTCACACATGTACACACAGGAACACATACATATTCACACAGACACACGTGTATTCACAGGCACACACATGCAAACATACATATTCACACATGCACATACATAGTCATACACACATATTCACACATGTACACACAGGCACACATACATATTCACAGACAGACACACATGTTCACACATGCACACATTCACACAGGCACACACACATTCACACAGGCACACACATGTTCACACATACATATTCACACAGGCACACACATTCACACAGATGCACACACATGTTCACACATGCACACATGCATATTCACACAGGCACACACACACTCACACATGCACAGATGGGGCTACACTTGTCCTTCCCATTTCCTGATCATCTTTTCCCTGCTCTGCTGATGAGCAGCTCCATGAGTGGGCAGTGAGGCCTCCAGGCTCTGTCAACCAGCTCGAGCTCCCCATCCATGCTCAAGGGCACCCTGTCTTTGGTTCCTGGGGCTCCTCCCAAATATGATCCTGCAGCCTTTGGTGCCCTCACCTGTTGGCCACCGCCTGGTACACAGTCATGGACTCCATGGCCTGGCTGACTGTGCCTTGCTGCAGGCTTGACACCCGGCACTGCCCAGCGTCTCATGCAGGGGCGCTCAGGCTGTGAATAAATGGGGCGGATGCTGCTGGACGGCCAGGCTGCCCACAGGGAGCCCACGTGTGCTCAGTGCAGCATATGGGGTCTCCAAACAACGTGACCTAAGAGCCAACAGTGAGATGATGGCCAAGTGACAATCGCCTTCTACTGAGATAATGAGCGTGGGTAGATGTTCTTTTCAAAGAACATGTATTGACAGGAAGATGATCATAACATGTTGAGACAAATAAAAGCAAAACCAAATACTACATACACAGATCCTACCATTTATTAAATAAATTCAAATATAAATTTTAATTCAATAAGTATGTATCACTAGGCATGAATACGAAACTTAAAAGAATATGTCATGGATGATAGCATATAGAGATCAAAAGAATGAATGAAATATAATTTTTTATTTTCTGTATGCGTTTCTGTATCTTTCAAATATTTTATAATAATCATGTGTTATTTTTGTGATCTAAAAAAATATTAAAACTTTAAAGAAAATAAGTACTTAAGAAAATTCTATGCTATGCCTAACTTCTCACGGCTGATGTACTGAGCGTGTCCTCCTTCCCTTATGATTAGCCATGCTCCTCTAACGCCCACCCCTCCACCTGCACAAAGCCTGTGTGCACACTCACACCTGCACTCCACCTCATATCTGTGCTCACACTCACAGCCACTCCATCCCACACCCACACCTGTGCTCACACTTGCACCACAGTCACACCTACATCCATTCCACACGTGTGCTCACACCTGTACCCACACTAACACCTACTCCACCCCACACCTGTGCTCACACTCACCCCTGTACCCACACCCACACCTACATCTACCGCATACCTGTGCTCACACCTGTACCCACACCCACAGCTACATCTACCGCATACCTGTGCTCACACCTGTACCCACACCCACACCTACATCCACCCCACACTTGCACCCACACTTGTACACTCACATCTGTGCCCACCTGTACCTAAACCTTCACCAGTATCCACGCCTATACCTGTACCTCAGTCCATACCTGTGCCCACACCTATACTCACATGCATACCTACATCCACCCCACACCTGTACCATACTCACACCTGTGCCCACACCTGTACTCACATGCAGACCTACATCCACCCCACACCTGTACCTCTACTCACATCTGTGCCCACGCCTGTACTCACACCCACACACCCAATTCACACCAGGTATATTTTTGAGGAAAAACGTGACAGTGTGCTAAAGTTACTTAAAATATATGCATGTTGTTGTTGATATAATATACCTCTTGTAAGAAACCATCATGGAGCACACATCAACATTTAAATAAAATGTAATCAATACAGAGTTGTTGATAATGAAAAAGACTACATCAGAGAATAATAGTTAATTAAACAAGAATTAAAGCACAACAATATTTTGCAGGCATTAGAAATTGTGATTTTGCACCAGAGGCCTGCAACTTCACCATTTCAGCACCCCCCATTACAAATACATACTAATGACAGATGAAATACAAGGAGGGAATATCAGACAGACATGGGCACACGGAAAAATAAAGTCCATGCCTCCCTGGACCCAAGGGAACAGGAACAGCAAGTGGGCAAATGCGTTTAGGCTTAAGATCCCCGTGCTGGGGGCAGGCAGTTGGTGACAGGCTGACCAGGCTCTGAGGGCTGCAGAGGCCATTGCTGGGAACCGAGGCTGCAAGGGGGCTCCCCTGATGAGAGGAGGCTGCCAGGCTGCTGCTGCTAACCCTTCATGGTTGAAGCTCCTGGGAAGCCACGGCCCGAAGGGGAAGGGAAGTCTGGCATAGTCTTGTGCCCACGACTAAGCTCACCTTCAGGGAGAGCAGGGGCTGAATCTACAGTATCCTCAATTACTTCATATGGCAAAGAGTGATTTAAAGAACAGTTTTAGTATCTATCAGGATATAAAAGCACAGTACACTGTAGGAAATCTGCAGACCATCAGGGATGTCACACTATCTACAGAGTTTCCAGAGGTTTATCTGTTGATCGATAAACCTTACCAAGAGAAGAAAATTGGGCAGACGCCTTCTCAATAGCAACAAAAGAAGCCTAAATATGAGAGAGGGCTATACTCAAAGGGCTGCACAAAAAAAAAAAAGTGTTAACCTTGAATTCTGTACCCAGCTAGATATGATTCAGGAGTGGAAGAAACAACTAAGAAATTTTCAGATAAACAAAGGTTAAAAATTCACCACTCAAAGACCTTTATTGAAAGAACTGCTAGAAGTCTTTTTAAATTGCATTTTAGGTTTTGGGGTACATGTGCAGAACATGCAAGATAGTTGCATAGGTACACACATGGCAGTGTGATTTGCTGTCTTCCTCCCCTTCACCCACATCTGGTATTTCTCCCCATGCTATCCCTCCCCAGCTCCCCACCCCTCCCCCACCAGAAGTCTTACTTCAGCAAGAATAAAAGCAAACCCAGAGGGAAAAAAATGGGTGCAAGAAATACTGATAAAATATGTTGGCAAGTTTACTTAATTATTGACAATGATAATAACTAATTATGTGTGTTTTGTAGTGAATGCCACCTTGGTCAACAGTAAGAAGGATGAGAGTGAGGCAGGAAGTTAGTAAACTGGGTGGTGAAATGTGCTAAATTGCTAGTCTTGTCCAGGAGTTAGATGTAGATATGGAATGATTCTGCAATACATATTTAAAATAATTTTTAACTAAATTTAAATAGCCAAAAGTAACCACTGAAATAAAAATATAATCTACAATTTCCAAACCATCAGAGAAAAACAACACAATGGATATGAAAAGCTTGTTAAATCCCTCAAAGAAGATAGGAGAAAAGACACAAAGGTGTATTTTGATATAGAGGGTGTAGAATGTAAGTAAGATGTTCAAAGTTCTAAATGTGTGTATTGTTGCAACAAAAAAGTAATAAATTAAACTTATATGTTAAAATTAGAAAATCATCTGTATTTAGCAACAGCAACAAAAACTGTGCTTCTTTTAGTAAATAAACCTAAATAAAATGAATCAACAATGTTTTTGATAAAGAGATGGAAAAACATATCAGAAAAACATTGAAAGAAAATTATTGTAGTAATATTGATACAGAAAATATAAATATTGATGTGAAAAGAGACCTTACATTACAAGAACAATCCCTCAAGAAAATATTGCAATCATTTAAATTAAAGAATAATAATAACACATTTTGAAAAGTAAGAGAATTACTAAACAAACCACAGTTTAAAGAGGAAATTATAATGCAGCAATGAAATTATAAAATTTTTAAAATGAGGAACCATGACATTAGTGCATACAAATACTTGTAGGATGTATCTAAAGCTGTACTTGGAGGTAAATTTATAGCCTTTAATACACTTATTAAAAGAAAAAACTGTTGAAGTAAATTAAAAGGAAATAGAAGAAAAGAATAGCAATGTTAAGAGCAAAAGCAAGTGATATAAAATAGAGACCTGAAGATGGTTCCTTTAAAAAAAAATTAAATGGAAAACAACAACAACAAAACTCCAACTCTAAGCAAGAGAAGAAAAGAATAGAAAAAGTGCACAATATAAGAATATTGAAAATGAAAAGAGGCTTCATTATAGATCCAAAATATTCTTAACAACTTAATGTCAGTACCTTTGAAAAGTCAAACAAAATGCACAAGTTTCTAGACAATATTACCAATATATTACTAAAAATATTTTATTAATAAAAAAAACAATATCCTGAATAAACCTATAATTACTAAATAAATTGAATTGTTAGAATTTAATACCCCAAACAGCGTTAGAGGCAAAGATAGTCTTACAGGTGAAATTTTCAAATCTTTGCAAACAGAGGATACTCATTTTATGTAGTCATAAAAGACTAGAAAATAATTGGACATCAATGCAACTCAGATTTTCTCTAGGAGTGCCAAAACGGCACCACATCAGTGTAAGTGTCATATACCACATTAACATATGAACAGAAAAAGGGCATTTTACAGGTGATCATTACAGTGAATTCAGAAAAGCATAGAATAAAATCACCACTCATGTTAAGCAATTGGACAGCTCTTAACTGAGAAGAAATAGAAGAAAACTTTCCTAATCTAGTGAAAGGGTGTGTCCACAAATGCAGAGCCAGCATGATCCTCAGTGGCCACATATTACACACATTTCTTCATAGTTACAAGGGAAGGACACCCTGAGATTTTCAGCTTTGTACTGGAACCTACAATGCAAGGAGATAATAAAATGGAGTTTTTTAATGTAAGGAATAATCAAAGGGCCATTATTTGCAGATAGCATTATGCACACAGAATGGCAACTCATGGGAGAAACACCAATGGACAATAATCATGGGAAATCATTCATAACCTATGATATGGTTTGGCCACGTCCCCACACAAATCTCAGCCTGAATTGTAATAATCTCCATGTGTCCAGGGCAGAGCCAGGTGGAGATAACTGAATCATGGGGCAGTTTCGCTATACTGTTCTTGTGATAGTGGGTAAGTCTCACGAGATCTGATGGTTCTATGAAGGGCAGTTCCCCTGCACACGCTCTCTTGCCTGCCGCCATGTAAGATGTGTCTTGCTTCCCCTTTGCCCTCCACCATGATTGTGAGGACTCCCTAGCCATGCAGAACTGTGAGTCCACTAAAGCTCTTTTTCTTTATAAATTATGCAGTCTCGGGTAAGTCTGTATTAGCAGAGTGAGAACAGACTCATACAACCTCATAAATGTGAATCAAAACAAAACACTACCTTGCTTATCACATTGGCAAATATTTTAACAACAAAAACCAGTGCTGGTCACTGTGATGACATTCTAGTTCTGTTCTCTCTGTGTGGGCCCTTAAATTGATATGACTTTTCTGGAAAGCAGAGTGTGTGTGTGTGTGTGTGTGTGTGTGTGTATTCATGGGAATGTAGAATTTCTCAGGCAAGGATTCCAATCTTGCTGCAGGACATCTGAAACCTTAGGCAGTTATATCCTGGTCGCTGGTCCCTAGTAGTCCACTTAAGACATGCTTGCTAAATGAATTAAAGAAATGTGTACAAATTATTCATATGATTAGGCTATATTTACTATTTTTGTTGCAAATATTTTCCCAGTGTGGTTCGTCTTGTCTAGTGTGGTGGACAGGGTTAATTCTTTCAAGGCGAGGCAGCTTCAGAGTAGAGGAGGTGGGCTCCAGCACAGGTGTGTCCGAGTGTGAAGCCAACACCCTTATGTGGGATGCTTCCTTAACTGTAAAGATGTGGCGATGGATGGGGCCAGACAGGGAGGCAGGGCCCAGACAGAGCGTGAAGGTTTTTAGTGCCCCCAGCTAAGGAGTCTGGGCTTTATCTAATAACTCTGCCATATGAAGGAGGAATGGAGCAGGTTAATAGGCTCCTGTGTGGTAGGGGAGGGGGCCAGGGAGTCATTTGAATTTAACAGCTGTGAACAGGTGAATAACACGATCCCATTTTTGGTTTTGTAAGAGGAAGGAATACATAGGTGGAGCACAAGGGATTTTTAGGGCCGGGAAACTATTCTGGATGATGCTGTGATGGTGGATACCTTCTACTGTGCCTTCGTCAAAACCCACAGGATATACAACACAAAGAAGTAAGCTTTGCACTTCAGTTCATGGATCAGTACTGGTTCACTGGTTGTAAAGTACGTCCCTATGCTAATGCGAGATGTTAATAACAGGGGAAACTTGGGGGTTAGGGGAGGCCGAGGGAGTGTAAGAGAACTCCTTATTTTCCGATCCTTTTTCTGTAAACTTAAACCTGTTCTAAAAAAATTAAATCTATTAATAATTCTTAAAAGATGATTCTACTATGCAGCCATAAAAAAGAATGCAATCATGTTCTTTGCAGTAGCACAGATGCAGCTGGAGCCCGTGGTTCTAAGTGAATCGACGCAGGAACAGAAAAACAAACACCACAGTGGGAGCTAAACTTCTGCTACTCAGGACATCAACCTGAGAGCAATAGATGCTGGGGACTCCTGGAGGCGGAAGGGAAGGAGGGGGTCGGGACTCAAAACCTACCTACTGGGTGCTACGCTCAGTCCCTGCGTGATGGGATCACTTGTATCCGAAACCTCAGTGTCACACAGTCTGCCCAGGTAACAAACCTGCACCTGTACCCCTTGAATCTAAAATAAAAATGGGGAAAAAAAGTCATTCTGGTGGCAAATGAGAGGCTGAAGGAGTGTCAGGCAGGATTTCCATCTCTTATGCCAGAATCCCTCCAGGCTAACCCAGCCCTGTGACTGGGTCCCACGGCTCTGGGGTGCATGGGATGGCAGGGGAGGAGCCCACAGGCTCTTCAGGGTGCATGGCCTGGAGAACTGGGGTGCAGTTGGCAAGCTGTTTGCATGGCACTCAAGGAAGGTGGTTGAGCTGCCCACACAAGGGCTGGGCTCCTGACCAAGGCTTGGGTCTTGACTGACCTTCCCCACTGTGAGGGCTGCCTGATGGTACATGGTATTCTGAGGACAAAAGCCAGAAGTGCAGCCTCATGTGTGATCTTTTCCTGGGAGAATGGACCTAAGATGGTGTGGAGAGGGCCCTGAAGCAGCTTTGGCAGTGGGGATAACATACAGCACACCTCGGGAACTCGCCCTAACTGCTTAAAGAAAGAGCAGGGCTCTAAATCACTCAATCTGGGGGTCTCCCTGGCCAGAAACAAAGACGTCCTCAGTCTTCCAGTGACTAGGAAGAAACTTCCAGGGGAGTTCAGCTTCCCTTTAACGCTCTCAAAGGCAAGGGGCTCCTTCCAGCAAGGGGTGGGTACGGGCTCCTCACAGACCCCTCACGGGCCTGGCAGCCCTGGGTTTCCCAGCCTGGCTGCGAGTCTCCCCCAGGACCTCGGAAGACTTTCCATTACAGTTGTTTATACTTTTCGTACTTAAAAAAAAAAAAAGAAAAAGAAAAGTGAGGGCGCGTGGGTATTTGTACATCACATGTCATTCATTATTCCAAATGTAATTTTAATCAGTTCGACATGAAAGCATCTTAATATTCTCAATAATGGCACTGGTAACTTTAAATATTAAAATCCACATTAGGAATTCCCCTGTCTATGTAGAAACTGCAGTATTTGCATTATGGATTGTGAGTTTGACCCAGTCACTACTTCCTGAACTCAATTTTAGATGATCCTTCTGCTGGCTACCAAGCCCCTAGCAAATACCAGAGAGATTAGTGGTAAACAAGGTCCTAACACATCAGAATTAAATGTTCCTAATTATCAACTTTAAACAAATCCTCATTGTGCAGCATGGGTAATTCCTCTCCGTGTGTTTGTGACACTCAGAGAAGGTTTTAGGACACACAGCATTACCATAATTTTTTCGACTGGGGTTCTCATAGGACATCAGATGAAGTCCCTACCCTTAGTTTTAATTGCATCGGCTGCATTCTTAATTAAAAACTGTACAAATGGATTTTATGCCATGCCAAAAGAAATCCAAGTTCATTAGTTATAAAACCTTTTAAAAATTGATGCAAATATGTGAATTCCTTAAAAGTTTGAACTCAAAGTCCTCATTTTATGTCAAGTTGCTTTTAATCTAGAGAATAATGAAGTCAACATAAATTAAGGTTTTCCCTCTTTTTTTGAGGGGAGGGTGGTTTCTGTCATTCTGATTTTACATTTTTCCTTGTAGAATGAGATTCATTTTAAATTCAAATACTTTAGAGATTTGTAGAAGGGGGGAACTCCTTATTGACCTTTTCTCCCTGGGTTTTACAAATGAAAGCTCATAAACCCTTTAATAATTTTTCTTATTAAGCCACAATTACATCATCTTCAATAACAATAGAAATCAAACTTGCCAACCTATAGAATTAAGAGAAACCGCCTCTAAATGCACGATTTACTCATTGTTGTAAATTTGTACTTTTCAAATTTAGATAATTTTATTCCAAAATGTTGTCAAAGCCACTCTAGCATTTTTTTTAAACTGGTGAACAGCTGAGCTCAGTCAAAGAGACTGCGTGAGTGTTTTCTCTTGCTTTAGTTTGATTTTGCAGAGCAGGATTCCTTACATGCAGTGAGCATTGAATAAAGATACATATTTGGTGAACATGTGGATGCAGGTACATATCTGGTGAACACGTGGATGCGGGTACATATTTGGTGAACATGTGGAGGCAGGTTCTCACTAAAAAGGAGGAGGCTTATCTCTTCCATATTAAATAAACTTGAGAGGTTGAGGATCTGGAAATTTGTCATAACAAACCTGTTGTCCAGTGTTTACCTGGAAAAATCACGGCTTTAGCATTCTCATTGTAGCAGTAGAAGTATGGGCATCTATACACACTACACAGAGCTGTGCTGTCCATCCTGCTAATCGCTGGTCATAGGTGGCTATTTAAGCTTAAGTTCAAATCAGTTCAAAGTAAGTAACATTGAAAATTCAGTTTCTCAGTCATAGCAGTCACACTCCCAGGACTCAGTAACCAAACACCGTGGCAGAAGGTCCCGTGGGGCAGCGCTGACGTGGGACAGCTCATACATATGTGTGTTCCTCTGTTACCTGTCCCTGGACCTTGGCTCATGTCATTTCCACTTCACTCCCCACAAAAGCTAAAAATGTGAAAGTCCTTAGACGCTCACCTCACACCCTAGCTCCCAGGGAAGCACTCTCCAGTTTCTCTGGGGAGATGCCAGCTTTCCAGTCCCCATGTGTTCCAAGGCCCTGCTCCTGCCAGGACACGGCACCCTTGGAAGCAGCCTCCTCCTCTACTCTCCCAGCCTCCCCAGGGCCTTTCGCAAAAACATTTTCCTTGTGGGGATCTTCAACCCTATTTATATTTAAGCAAGCTTGTCCCCCGCCCCCGTATCCAAGAGTGAGCCTCATCAGACATTTCAGGATTCTAGAGGTGGGACATGTGTGACAAGTAATAGCTGGTCCTGCTCACAGGATGAAGCTGCTTCACAGCCCTTTTCAGGTTAACAGAGAGGGCCAGGTGCTCCTCCCCACTCACCATCTTCAGGAAGTTCCTGAAATAGTGTAATTCTCAAGCTATATGAGACAAATGTATAATGATCGCTGACTCCTACCTAACCAAGTTTGAGTTTTACTGCCACTACTATGGGAGGAAAGAAGGTTTGGTAGGAAAAATGAAAGCATTGGGAAATTCTGTTCAGAGACAGAAAATATGAGCAAAATCATTGGCCTTGTGGGTAACCAGAGTAATCTGTGAACATACTCTTCTCCCACACTCCTAGAATCTCACAGAGATTGCCATATGTATCAGTCAACTGTTGCTGCAGAAATAGTAGCCCCAGTGCTTAGCATAAGACAGCAACCATCTTCTTTTATTTCTCATGTGTCTATGGTTTAGAAAGTGGTTCAGCTGCTCTTAGCTGGGCTGGGCTGATCCTAGCTGGGCTCCCTCTTGTATCTGAAGACAGCTAACAGGTGGACTAGCTGGGAAAACTCAGCTTTCCTACACAGGTCTCTCATCTTCCAGCAGGCTAGCCCAGGCTAGTTTTCAGAGTAAAGACAGAAAAATAAGCAGAAACATGCAAGGCCTCTGAAGAAGTAAGGCTCCACACTGGCATAGGTTCACTTCTGCCACACCCCATGGGCCGACAGATGTCATGAGGTATCCCAGAGTCAGCAGGTGGGGAAAGAGATGGGAAGAACTGCAAAGGCACAGATACAGAAAAGACTGAAGGATTGTGGTTTTTTTTTTCCAATATAACAGCTTAAATTGGGATATAATTCACATACCATACAATTCCCCCATTTAAAGGGTACAATTTAATGGTTTTTGGTATATTCACAGAGTTGTGTAACCATCACCACAATCAATTTTAGAATATTTTCTTAACCTCAGAAAGAAACTTCATGCCCATTAGCAATCACTTCCTATTTCCCTCCAGTTTTCCCCACACCCCCAGTCCAAGGCAACCACTAATCTTCTTTCCGACTCTATGGATTTGAGGATTGTAGCTATTCTTGCAATGGGTCTTCCCACATATATCCTTCCCCAAAACTGCCACCAAAAAATGCTATTCCAAGAACAGCAGAACACTGGTCTATTGGAAGACATGATTTATTTTCTGCCTCTGTCACATCCGTGAAAGTCAGGCTAATTAATGGGGTGCCAAGACCAGAGCCTGAGCCCCAATATCAGATTTCCTGGACATCATTTGAAATGGCCACTTTCTACCAGAACCTCCGTGGAGGAGACTCCCGTCCCCGGGAGCTTTCCCAGGCATAAGCAGTTGGCCTCACCCAGGGAAGTTCTGGCTTGAAATTCCATGTAAGAGCTGCAATAACTTCTGGGTTAAGAAAAGTTCAACCATGTTTTTCTCCCATTTCTTTTCCTTTGCCTTTGCTCTTCTCCATCTGCAAATGAAACTAGGAGTGTTGAAATGTTGCAAGAAAAAAAATACTCTCATGGTATTTCTGATCCAAGCGGAAGCAGAAAGTGCCAAGGAATCTCATGGGAGAAGCTCTTCTCAATGATTTTCAGCTGAATTTTTACAGGCCTATGAGGTTAGGATAGTTAAACAAACTTAGGATAAATGCTGCTGGCTTTTTATTCATTTACGAACTAATCCTTCAATTCTTTTGAGGTTCAACCATCAGCACTTTCTACAGAGCCTGAAAACAAAATGTTTCAATATGACTGGAATACACAGTGTTCAGAAAATGCCATAAAATGGGAAATAAAAACCTGGCATTTTATTTAATAGAATTATTCAAAGGCTTCTTTATGAATTTTGTTTGCACAGAAATTCATTTGGGTCAAGTTGAGTAAATCAGCAAATTAGATACGCTTGTCCGTGACTTAATTCCTCCGTGTTTTAGAATTCTGAACTTTCTGCCCAGTTGGCTGGGTCTGCCTGTGGATTTCAAATATCTCACCATGAAGAAAAGCCAGAAGAAAACTGTAAATTTGATCCTCCAAGCGAGAGAAACAGTGGAAGGTTTGCACTATTGTGGATTCAACAAAGCTTCTGGAACAAAACGTGGCCTTATGAATAACATTGAGATTGTCTTCCCAAACTCCCTCCACACTCCCCCCCGCCACCACACACACTTTCTTTGTGCTTCAAGGAGAGGACAGCTGGAGCCAGACAAACTCAGAGACATTACATCAGGGATAAAGGTGGGTGGAGAGAGAGAGTGAGTGAGAAAGAAAGAGAAGGAGGAGGCGGCGGCGGAGGAGGAGGGAGGGCCTAAAGAAGCACCAAGCACAGCAAATTGCATTTGTAACTGCTCCTTTTTCCAGAACAATTAAAGAAATGGAGGAGGACAGAAGGGTCCAGAGGAAGTCTCAGTACAGCATCTTTAAGTGCTTTGTCTGCTTAAAAACAGCAAAGCACCAGAACATGGAACTGTAAGTTGAGGAGGGAGCCGTCCCCTCTGCCAAGCCAGCCTCTTCTCTGTACAGCTTTTGTTTCTTCCAAGGTGCCATAAAGCCTGAAAGGAAAAGAAATGATGAGCTGGAATGTCCTTCTTTTCAGATCTTTCTTCTGCTGCTGACTTTGGTTCTGGGCCCCGCAGCCTGGCCTACTTGGCTCTGCCTTCCTTCCCCGCCTGCTTCTGGTACCATGAATGGAGTTTATCAGCCAGCAGCGGGCATGTAGGGAGCCGTCCAGGCAGAGCGGACCCAGGACGCTTTTGTACAGATTCCTTTACACCTTGAAAAGCGACGTCTTGTCCTGGACTTCCCTATTTCAAAGAGTTATTGAAAATATCTCGCAGAATGTTGGAACTGCCAGGGTCTTTGAGGACTCACAGAGTGTAATGATTAAGCCATGTGACAGAAAAACAAAGAAATGTGTGCCATACACACACCTTTTGATTTGTGCTAGAGTCATAAACCTTACCAAGAAATTTTAGACCCCACTAAATATGTCTTGGCTCCTTTTCCAGGAGGAGGAATAGTAGAAAAGGGTAAATAGTTAAGGACCATGTTTTCCTTTTCACCCCTTCTCCCAAAATTTTAGTATCAAAAACAAATATCACCACTGAAATTCAGTCTCATCTGTTCTTGCACTTTCTCTTCTATCCACCAGTCCCTCTTTCTCTCTGCAGCCGCCAACCCCATAAGGCTCTGATCTTTCTAGTTCACACTTGAGTTCGATATTTGAGTACCTGTGATTTCCAGGCTGTATGCAAGGCACTGAGAGCATTTAGGTGACCAAGACACACTCCCTGTCTCCAGGCACCTCCGGAGCCAACAAGAGACATTGCAATCCTGTGTGATAAATTCTCACCAGAGGTATTTGCTCAAGTCACCTGGCAGCTAGAGGAGGAAAGCACTGACTCGGATGGGGGCAGTCAGAGACGATATCGGGGTGAGGGAGATATTTTGACAGGATATTAAATACTAGATCAGAGTTTTCAAGGCAGAGAAATGAGAGGAAAGTGTTCCAGGAAGGCGAACACTGCAGCACGTGCAGAGAACAGGTCCTGGCAGCTTGTGCTGTGCTCAGGAGAAACAAAGGGTCTTTCCAGGCTGCAGCTCAGGGTCTGTTGTACAGAAGAGAGGAAAACAAATCCTACGAGGCCTCCTGCGAAGGGTCTCGTAGGCCACAACCAAAAGCCTGAATTGTATGTATGTTGCATGGTCCTGCGGGAAGGTTGGAAGGTGGCCCAAGACGTGGGAGGAGCAGGTGTGAGAGTGCCTGCTGGGAAAGTATTGCAACATGCCAGCAAGGGCGGGAGAGATCCGCGAGGCTTCGCAGGTGACGGGTGAAACTTGGGCATCAGTCGATGGTAGAGAATGTCTCAAAGACCAGAGTCCATTTTGTCTGAGAGGCCTAGATGGTATCAGAAGGTTAGTGGTGATGGCATCCACCCACAGGCAAAGCGTGTGGGGAAACCATCTAACGAAAAGAATAGAAGGTAAAATGACTTCAGTTTGGCATGTTCTGAGTCCAGGCACCTGTGTGGTTGATATGGTTTGGTTCTGTGTCTCCACCCAAATTTCATGTCAAGTTGTAATTCCTAGTGTTAGAGGAGGGACTTGGTGGGAGGGGACTGAATCATGGGAATGGATTTCTCCCTTGCCATTGGTAGAGGTCTCAGGAGATCTGGTTGTTGTATAGCTTGTGGCACCTTCCCCTTTACTCTCTCTCTCCTGCCAGCCATGTGAAGATGCACTTGCTTCTCCATCAGCTCCTGACATACATGTTTTCCGAGACCTTCCCAGAAGCAGAAGCCTGCACAGCCCACAGAACTGCGAGCTGAATAAACCTTTTTTCTTTATAAATTACCTATCTCAGGTATGTCTCTATGGGAATGTAAGAATGGACTAATACAATGATCAATCAGCATTGAGTAATCCAGGATGCCACTGGAAAGACTAGAATGATTCTGAGGATGAACTGGGGTTTGGAAAGACAAAAGTGAGGTTGGCTGGTGGGTAAAGCATGGCTGAGAGTCTTGAAAAGACTGAGATGGTCCAGGCCCTGTTCATAAAGGAAGGGAGCAGAGTACATGATGTCAAGAGGGCTTAGGGACAGTAGCAGCACGTTTCACTCCAAGGACTCTCAAATCCTAATGACTGGTTTTTACCCTGCCCCTGCAATGCTGGGAAAAAACTCCACCAGCTTCTATATACCTCATCTGCTTCTGGACTCAGCTCCAAAGTGCCACTTCTCTGTCCTCTGCTACTCAAAAGCACAAGATGGCATCTCAGAAAAATGCGTTTCTTCAGGCAATCTACATTCATTTAATAGACTTACCTTCTGACTTACATGCGCATGAAGTATTACCACAAGGTACTAATATAAAATGCAATAAGATGCAGGCTCTGTCCCCAGCCCTACTCACTCACCCCCGACAAAGGGGCAAAGGATGTGGACATGCCAGGCTGAGATCACAGACCTCAAATCAATAAATTCAATCGATCGTCATGGGCCATTGGTGAAGGTGAGCATTTGCTGATGAATTTGGCGACTCACAGGAGAGAATTTTAAGGGTACAGGATGAGAGAGAAAGCGAAGAAAACAGGGAGGGCTTCCTAGAGGAAGGAAAGCTTGAGCTGATGCCTGGAGGTAGGAATTCCTGCTGGCACAGCCTGCTCTCACGCCTTTAACTCCATCTGCTCTGCTACGTGCCTTTATGAAATGTACCTCAGCCATCTCAATCTTTTCAAGACTTTCAGCCATGCTTGACCCACCTGCCAATCCCACATTTCTCTCTCCAGACTCCAGTTCTTCCTCACAATCGTTCTGGTATTTCCAGTGGCATCCCAGATTACTCAACGTGGATCGGTCATTGCATTGACCCATTTACTCCATCCAGGTTAAAGGAGTGAGAGCAGCCCAGAGGCAGCAGGACCGAGTCTGAGGAGCTCCTGCAGCTGAGCCTAGCTGGGGTGAGGGGATGGGGCAAGGGAGAATTAAGGGATGTGCCCCTTAAGGGAGAATTAAGGGCTGATTTCAGAAGAAGGAATGTAGACTTCATCTTGTAATCAAGGGGGAATGCTGAAGAATTCCGTAAGAAGCATCGTGATCAGTTTTGCAGTTAGGGAAGGTCTGAGCATTCAGGAAAGGACATCAATCCAAAGGAAGGCTGTGCCATGGGCTGCAGAGGAGAGGGATCGCAGAATCAGTAGGGACTGGTCACTGGCACCGCTGTTGAGGAGTGAGGTGAATAAAAGCAGGAGACACCTCTCAGCCTTCTGGTTGGGGCCTGAGGACAGAGGTGTCACTGATCTGGATGGGGAACCAAGTACAAAAAACATCTGAAGGAGGGAATGATAAGGTGAGATCCAGGGTGGGAGGAGGGACTTGAGGAAGTTATCATCCAGCTCTGGGGTGGGCTGGTGCGCTCTGCACCACCTCAGCTCAGGCAGGGGAATACCGCCCATCCCATTGTTGCCATTGGCGCATCTGCATTGAATATCTTCAATAAGTCCTTTACCCTTAAAATGTTGAAATATTATTCATTGTAAAATTTAAATACGCATATATTCCAACCTTTATCTACACACGTGAATCCACCTCCAACTTCTGAAATTTCTGATGAGATCTCACTGCTGGAAAACCAGCTGGACACAGATAAATCCACTTAACAATCAGACTAATAATTTTAGGACTATTTCACCAATCTTTGAGGGAACCTGGATTCCTTTCAGTCTACTCTTAGAAGTTCTAATTTTAATTTCTATCTTTATGTGTTTTTCCATCTTGCTGTTGTGAAATAATGTAACAGAAAGCACAAAACTTACACAAATAGTAAGAACAAATAGTCCAAAGTTTTTCTGAGTATAATAATGTTTTCCAGAGATGGAAAGATGGTTTATCTGCAAATAATTATCCAACAACTATTGCATAATGCTGTTACTTGTCTATTCTCTGGGATAATAACAACATTGAAAACCACCATGTGTTTGTTAAATAAAACTTTCATTTCTTTTAGTAAATTAATAGAGTAAGTTTTATGACAATGCTCTGTTCTGTCTTAAAGCCAAGCCAAATATCTGTTCCACTCAAGTCAACAAAGCAAGTACCACCATCAAAAAAAAAAAAAAAAGCGGCCGGGTGCAGTGGCTCAAGCCTGTAATCCCAGCACTTTGGGAGGCCAAGGCGGGCGGATCATGAGGTCAAGAGATCAAGACCATCCTGGTCAACATGGTGAAACCCCGTCTCTACTAAAAATACAAAAAATTAACTGGGCACGGTGGCACGTGCCTGTAATCCCAGCTACTCAGGAGACTGAGGCAGGAGAACTGCCTGAACCCAGGAGGCGGAGGTTGTGGTGAGCCGAGATCACGCATTGCACTCCAGCCTGGGTAACAAGAGCAAAACTCCGTCTCAAAAAAAAAAAAAAAAGCAGTTAAGAAGAATTTATAATACAGAATTTGAGTTTTCTAACCTGAAATAAAAACTACTGAAAACCTCACTCTACTGCTGTTGATTTGCCTGAGGACACCATTTCTACTAACATCCTCCCATCTCCAAAGGACCCAGGGAAGGAAAGGCGTAGTGAATATAAGAGCAAAGAAGAAACTGGGTTTGGAGAAGCACAGACAAGACAAAACAGAAGTCTACTGAAGGCATCGCTTCAAGAATTCAACCACGTCATTGCCATTCTTTCCCTTCCGAGCTTGAGAAAAGGCTTCAGAAATCATTTTACTAATTTCCTCTGCCTCTGAGCTTGGCTTCCATTTAGGATACAGAAATTCTCGCAATAGTATTGCTTCCACCTTAAAAATAAGAAAAAAAAGTTGGATACTATAAATTTTACATTTTCTTGAGATCATAAGGCAGCAAGGTAAACTGAAATCTGAATGGTGACAAGCCTCTTCTATGAGATATAAGACACATTCCTGGATTCGTTTTTGGTGAAGTGTGGGGAAAGGAAGCAGAAACCATGAGAACAAGGAGAAAAGAGCTAGAGTTCCAACAGACTCTTAAAGGCTGAGTATGGGATTTAATGAGAATTTTAGCTCATTGATGTTTGAGGTTGCACATTTTTGTGTGTGTGGAAAAATCAGACCTTAGTGATGACCTCGAGCAGTAGGAAGTAAATAACTCCCACAAGCTTAGTGTTCCAATAATGGAACACTAGGCATACGTGAGTTCTGTGGGTGCCCCGGACACAGAGAGAGCATCCACAGTCATTTATAGGCTCTTTTTCTCAGGCCACTACTAGGTGCTTACAAGAAAGGCTGAGGCAGAGAGTGGATTTATGGGATCCCCCATTGACATAGGTGCACAAAACCCTACTTCCTAGAATGCTCTGTCACATTAAAGAAACGTCTTAAACCATTGGGGAAGGGCCAAGAAACCTCCTTCCAACCCCAGGACACAGATGAAAATCCATCTCCTCCGTAGAACAGGTAGAAACAAAGCCTACCTCTTCCCGAGGAAGAACAAGAAAATATTCCCTACGCCAAACAAGAGTTTGAAGTCTGCTCTTGGGAAAGAAACAAGAAACTTCCTCCCTCCAAAGTCTTGTATGGCAAAATCTGGTTCATTATCAAGGGATGAGAACACTAAGAAAAATCCACCCTTGTTTACAGACACACAGGGCTTGCCTAGGGCTGTGGCTAGACCAAGAGAACTGAGAATTATCTCTTAATTCCACCCTGAGCCTTGCTCAAAGCACATGAAACAGTAGTCAAGCACTGGGGGGTACACATCACAGAGAGAGACCCCCACTGTGCATATCCATGCAGGGTTTTTTGACAGCTTAAGATAAAGCAAAAACATTAAAAGACCTTCAGGCAGCCTAGACAAGCTAGCAGCAGGTCATACCTGGAGGAATTTTAAGTCTGTAGTACACTAAATATAACTGTAGCAACAACAGAAACCAAACGCAACTCAGCTAACACTTAGATCAACTCAACATCCCAAAATAATGACCTGGCATAGGAAGAAGCATGCCCATTTACAGTACAAATACTCTTTGCCTCAGTATCTACTATACTTCTACCCATGATGTCCTTCAGGCAATTGAATATTATTAAACACATGCACACACACACACACACACACACACACACACACACAAGCAAAGGGAAAAGAAGCCTTCAAGAGTAAGATAGTCAACAGAACCAGAACCAGAGATGACTTGACTGTTAAAACTAACAGAGAGAGACTTCAAAATAACTCTAACCACTATGTTAAAGGATCTATTGGAAAAGTGGATAATTTGCATAAGGAAATGAGGGAAGCCCAGATAAGTGATGGAGACTCTAAACTAGAGCCAAATGGAAACGCTGGCAATAAAAAATGCAATATCACAGATAAAGAATTTCTTCAATTGACATGTTAGCAGACTAGAAAAGGCAAGACAAAGTGGTAAATTTGGAGCTAAATATATTGAAATTAGCCAATCTAAAAAACAAAAAGGAAAAGGGTGGAGGTGAGGCATATGGAGCTGAATACCCAAGAGAGATGAGACAGTATCAAGTGGTCTAATATACTTTCAAATACAGTTCTGGAAGGTGGAAAGAGGGGAAAAACCAAAAATCACATGAGAGCGATAACAAGCATTTTCTGAAATTAATGAAAGACAGCCAACCACAAAACCAAGTTCAAAGCACTTTGAGAAGGGTAGATTAAACCACACACACACACATGTGTGCACAGACACACTTTAACACATGCCAGTTCAAACCATGAAAAAAACAACAAGGAGAAAATCCTGAAGACAGTCACAGAAAAAAACACTGTATAGAGAGAAACAAAGATGAGAAGTACAGGAAAATTCCTGTCTGACACTTTGAAAGCCAGAAAATAATAGAGTGACACCTTTAATGCACTGGGGGGAAATGCCAAATGAAAATTTTATAGCCAGAGAAAATATCTTTTAAAAGAAAGGTAAAACAAAGGCCCTTTCATACAAGCAAAAGCTAAGCTAGTTCATTGTCCAAGCTGCATGACTAAAAGCATTAAAGGAAGTTCTTCAGCTAGAAGCGGTAGGACACCAGTTGGAAATTTGGTTGTAGGCAAAGAAATGCAAACCTCCAGGAAGTTTTAAATGATGGTAAATATAAAATAATTTTTAAATTGATTTTATTTTAAGAATATTTGAGTGTTTAAAGAAAAAATAGTTAAGACAAATTGGGGGTTTATAACACATAGAATAAAACATATGACAACAAAAGCAAAAAGGAGGGGACAGAGGAGATGGAGGTTTACTGTCATAAGGTTAGCATATAATACTTAAAGTAGTATAGTAGTATTTGAAGATGACTTTGAGAGTTAAAGATGTGTATTATGAGTTCTAGAGAAATCGTAAAGAGTAAAAAAGTAGTATAACTCATAAGACAACTATGATGATAAAATAAAAGTATGAAAGCAATTCATCCAAAAAAAAAGAGGCTGCGAAGAGGAACAAGAAGTAGGACCAACAGAAAACCAATGCAACATGATATATTGAAACACAATCCTGTCAGAAATTACAATAAATATAAATGATTTGTGCACCCCAAGCAAATGGCAGTTATAATCCGATTAGACATAAAAACAGGACCTAATAATATCCTATCTGCAAGAAACCTACTTCGAATAAGACACATACCACTTAAAAATAAAAGAATGAAAAAAGAGAAACCAAGAAACACTAATTTTTAAGAAGAGGCTGGAGTGGTTACTTTAGAATCACATAAAGTAGATTTGGGTGAGGAATATTACCAGAGACAAATATTAAACAATAATGAAGAGCTGACTTTATCAAGAAGACCTAACTTTAAAAAATGTGTATGAGCTTAATAACAGAGCTTCAAAATACATAAACAAAACCAGTCAAAACTAAAAGGAAAAATGAACAAATTCACAATTATGGTTAGAGATTTAAACTTCACAGAATTATTAAAAAGTACCCATTAATACTGCCTTCCCAGCAACTTACAGTTCATGGTGGTGGTGGAGGCACTCGGATTTTGTGTATGTGAATCTTTGGATGTGTGTGTGGGATTCTAATAAATGTCACAGCAGAAGCACCTGGTTTCACGTGTGCAAACATCAGGGATTATTCAGTCACTTTTTCAGCATCTGGGACTATTCGAGTTTTTTTCTGCACCTTTCTAACTTTGGAAGAAATTGACTCAATTCAGCCTCCTTGTACGCTTTCTTCCTTATTAATTCACAGCATTCATCTAACTTTCCTTACGAAGTGTTGTGTTTGTAGATTTTGCTCTGTGCTCCAAAACTTCAATAACAACTGCTTAAATGGGATGCAGTGGATGAACGTGATATTAATAACTTCAGGGTAATTAATAATAACACATAGCAGTGACTCAGATAAAATCACAGCGCCGCACAGCTCTCACAGGGTAAGCTTCATATCTCTCTTTATTTGTAGCAAGCCGGCTTGACTATAATTACACCAAGGTAGGTGGATAAAGCATAGAGTGGGAAACGGGCAGGAAATCTTTTATTATTTCATCATTCAAATATTAAAAATAACAGTAATAGTAATAGGTACTGCTGGAGAGTGCCTCCCACATTCCAGGCACGATGCTCATAACTCTGCATTGACTCATTCATCCTCCCAGCAGCCCTCTAGGCACAATTACCCTTGTTTTAGGGATGAAGAATATGAGGTGTGGGGATGTTCTACTTTGCTTGACCAGGTCACCCAGCTAGTAAATGGTAGAATTGAGGTTCAAACCCAGGCTTGCCTGAATGAGCAAATCTCACTTGAGTGTAGTGGTTAAGAACAATGACTTTGAAGCCAAATGTTTATTGAATGCTCACTTTGCTTAACAAGCCAATTAGAAACTGGAAAGGCACGTGGCTTTCTGCATAGACTGGTGACAGTGCAAACAGCCTCTAACTCATAAAGCCAGCTCCCAGGACCCCAATCAGAGGGCACAGGTAATTGGAGGGAGGTTGTGGATGGTCATTTCAAAGGGCAAACAGATTAAAAATCTACTCTTTTGCTTCTCTGTAACAGCATTTGCTCTTAGAAATAAAAAAAAAAGTAGCCTTTAAATTGACTTCACCATCTGTTTTGAATAATTTTGCATAATGTGAATAAGCTTTCTAATTTATCATCTCAGATTAGTATCAGAATTTTTAAAAGGGGTTGCAAAGATTGAATTCCGTTCTTGTCTATCAGCATTACATGATTCATTTTATGCATAAGAGAAACCGAGGTGAAGAGACATAATTTATCCATGGTCGCTTATTTATTTAGGGGAAATTCAGCAAACATACAGAGCCTTTGGCCCATGAAGTATTTACAGTTACTTTTCCCAGGACTGTGGGTCGAGGGTGATGGCTGCTCTGGGATAGGAGCACCCCCAGTGCTACCCAGGAGGAGATGCCGTGTGCCTTTCATGCTCTCTGCACCCTCTAACAAGGATGGGTCAGGCACCCGGTCTGTCCCAGAGGGAGGTTAGGTGTGATTCTGCGGGGCACACTCTGAATTCCCCAGTTGCAAGCTGCACACTCCCTGTCTGCTCCTAGCTGCACACACAGCCTTGCACGTGGTTCGCATTGCCGGGCCAAACCCCACCCGGCACAGGGACCTGGCCTCTGGTACCAGGAGCGATGTGAGGTTATAAGCAGTCTGCACCGTCTCTGATATACGATGTGAAGGGGAAGACGCCAGGACAACGGGAAAGGCTGTGAGGATTACTGAGCATTCCATTTCCCATTTCCTGACTCGGTCGTCCTGCCGCGTGGACATGCCTGGCTTCAGATGGGCCTCGGCGGTTGCGCATGTGTGTGAGAAGGGGTGGGGAATGCCTTCTACCTAAACCACTTATTTAGATGAGGAAGCTGCAGCAATCCACTTAAAAAAACGTCAAAACTCTGTTCTATTTCTACATACTGTTCTCTCATGAACGCATTACGTCAGGGTTGAGAAACTTCCTGTTCCACGGACGGTGACGTAACCTAATTAACAGCATTGAATTCCAGATAATAAATAACTACTGGAGTATTTATACCATCTGCAGCCTACACACTTAGCTTTACTGACACTTTATTTATTTTCTTCCACCTTTCTAGTCTTTTGAGGATGATATCCTCAAAGCATTTTAAAGATTATATTATCGCAGAAAATGAACATGGCATTTCAAAGGAATGGGACCCTCGTTGTTGTATGTAGCCTCTAAATGACACAAATCAACCATGGAACGCTGTGTATGATTTGACAAAGAAAGCCATCACTTACATAAAGAAAATCGGATTATTGTGATGATTGCCCAAGCCACCTCTGGCAGAGAGAGCGAAACAACTTTTCTTTTCTTTTATAGTTTAGCGTCTTTTTTTCTTCGTGGTTCACATTGGCACACACTTAGAAAGTGTGCTCACAGGAGAACTTTAATTTATCGACGTATCTTGCCCCTACTGTACATTCCCAGCTCCTAGTCGAGTGTAATGGACGAAGCAGATGTTTGACACGCAGCACCTCCTCATAACTTCACTCTTCAAAAACAGTTTTACAAGTACTTACTCGCATCGGTTCCCATTCGGCACAGGAAACTGAGGTCATTGTGAAACACGAAGCTGGAGCAGAAGTCTGAACTCATGTGCCCTGCAGCTGGGCCTCCATCTTCCGAGCACGTTAGCAGTTTATGTAACAGCCATAATTTTCAGCTTATGGACAAAGAAATAAAAGTGTTGACACCATTATTGTAACATCTGCGAAGGGAAAAATATGAGCCGATTTCTAAGTGCACAAATGGTACCAGAGTTATAAAGATTCTTTTATGCTTAATTGTATTCATTATCAGCAGTAATCATTTCTACCGCGAGCAGTTTCTTCCAATTTAATGTCAACCTAAAAGGTTAAGACCTTCCCATGCAGGCATTTCTACCTCATGATTTGTTGGGTCTGCAGAGTCTCACTAATTGGTAAAGCAGTGGTTGCTCCTTCGAGCTCGGCGGCCCCGTGGCTTCTCTGGGTAGGGCAGGCCTCTTTGGCTGCATATCACAGAAGGGTACTGCTGGGCAGGGTCTGAAATGACTTCAAGCTGTGTGTTTGCCATCAATGGAGAAATGACTCTTTGTGTCTCTCCACCCCCCACCCAAGCATCCCTGGAAACAAGCTTCGGTAGTTGTGGGTGCTGATACTGAGTTGCGGACTGGGTGACAAGGCGCTGGGGTGCTCCTGCATGCTGTCGATGGAGGAGAAGCTGGCTGAGCTAGCTGAGGCCATGGGGGCATGTCTTTCGTGTGCCTGCAGATAAATGCCTTGGTGATCCAAGCCCTCTGCTCCCAGTAGGCTGAGGGTGGCCTGGAACTTGAAGCTCCTCCCAGTATGCAGCTCCCTTTCCCTGGCTACTCTGTCTGCAAAGGATTGCAGCCATGAGATGACTCATGGTGCATTGACCGACAGGCCTCCCATAGCACTGGATGAATACGGGACATCAAGTGCCTGTGTTGCGAGTGTGCATGGGCGTGTCTGTGCATGTTACAGGAGTTGGGCAAGGGGCACAGATAGCTCCATCTCGGCTTTCCAAATAACCTCTGAGTTAGCTCAAAAATTTGCCTGAAGGCCCATTTGGAGGGGGTGGCCCCAGGGCATCTTCCCGCAGCCACAGTGAGGCATGCAACCTCCTCCCTGTAGGATGCCAGTCAGGAGCTTGCTGTGGTTTCCTTGGCACCATCCATCACCTCACCACATAACTTGATTACTTGATGCTGAAAATCAGTTGTCAAAATACTAGAAACCTGACATTCTCTTTTGTCTCTTAATTTCTCTTCAGCCACTTAAAGTCAGCTATCTTTTTGCATTAGCTGCAATACATGCCAGCTTGCATTAACTCAAGAAAGTCTGTTATCTACCCTTGAAGATGTCGGCTTCACTGGAGCACAGGTCCTGCCTTTCTTGTTGACCCATTTACCCCAAGGCTTACAGCTCCTGCAACATATGTATGTTCCTGTTTTAGCTCAGAACTTTTGAAGCAAGGCTTGAGTGCCAATGTTTCCCAGGGCAGCAAGAGTAAGGGAAGAGAGAATTAAATTAGAGGCAGGTGGTAAGCAAAAACAAGGTGATGTGTTCCACCCGGCCTGCTTTCAGCAAACTCTAAGCTTGACAGGTGACTGTCCCAGACAGGAGGACGTCACCTGACAGCTTAAAGGAAAAGCTATGCATAGAGTAATCTGCTGAATGCCGCAATGGATAGGTACTTGTTTCTCTTATATGGTTTGGCTCTGTGTTCCCTCCCGAATCCCATCTCAAATTGTAATTCTTACATGTCAAGGGAGGGACCTAGTGGGAGGTGATTGGATCATAGGGGTGGTTTCTCATGTCATTTTCGTGATAGTGAGGGAGTTCTCAGAAGATCTGGTTGTTGGATAAGTGTCTGGCGCTTTCCCCTTCTCTCTCTCTTTCCTGCCACCATGTAAGACATGCCTTGCTTCCCCTTTACACCTTCTGCCATGATTGTAAGTTTCCTGAGACCTCCCAGCAATAAAGAACTGTGAGTCAATTAAACCTCCTTTCTTTATAAATTACCCAGACTTAGGTAGTATTTTTATGGCAGTGTGAGAATGAACTCATACATTCCTCATCCCCTGTCTAATTCTCCTATAGATCAAAAGGCCCCCAGTGTAAAATTAACACCTTTTCACTTCTGGGTTTCATCACTTGAAGAAGCCACATTGCAAACCCTGAAGTTCAAGGCTTATCCACTGGATGTGTCTGTCCCATAAGGCTGGACAGCATTGCCTGCAAAACCCACATGACCATGGGAATGACGAGGGTCAGGAAGTAGCCCAAGGACCTGGGTCACGAGGTATGGACAAGATAATTTGAGAAGGCACAAATGCTGGCTCTGACAATGATATCTGTTGAATGAATGGAAGTGGCATAAAAGACAAATTAGTGAGAATCCGTACCTTCAACGATTCTCGTGTCTCACTGGAAAAGACAGAACCAGGAAGCAATGGGAGAACATTTAAATGCCAAAGTGAATGGACGTCCTCAGGCAATAATAAAAGTTTGATGAGGAAAGGTCCGGGGAAGGCAGACACATTGCCGCCTTTCTAAGCACCTGATTTTAACCCAAATTATTTTGTACAAGTGCCCTTTTATGGTGAACAATGTCATAATCGTGTTATAGTAAATACACTGTGATGGCAACGTAGCCTGTAAGAAGGCATGTCACTGACGCTACAGCTTTTTAGAGTGGAGTCTAAACACGTAAATGAAATCAGCGTCTGTCTTCACGTTCACTTCTTGATGATAAATTATTTCCAACATGAAATTTCAAGCTAAAAAGTATAGATTAAAAGAGATGGCTAATGTGGAAGAAAATGAAGTAACTAAGGCTAAGGTTTCCTAAAGTGGACTCAGAGATTGTGGGAAGAGTGCACTCACACCTGCTGAGGGTCAAACCACAGACTGTTCAAGTAGACTTGAAAAAAAACTCAAGTCAGGATTTCTTGGCCTTCAGCATCTCAGCTGGGAGTGCCCTAATTAACTAACCAATAAGAATGGGTTTGCCATTTTGGATTTCTTCCCAGCCAATGAACTACCCTCAGAATCAACTTTGTGTAGAAATTTCGTGTAAGAAACGTCCCCTGTGCTTGTCTTACAGGATACATTTTGGGCTGTCCTGACTCAGAGCAGCCAAACTGCAATTCTTTCTTTGCCAAAGCAGTGCTACTCCTTGGTGTAGCTGTCTCTACATCAATCTTTGTCAATTTTCCTTTTACTTTTTGGAAATAGTGTCTCACTCTGTTGCCCAGGCTGCAGTGTGGTGGCACCATCATAGCTCCCTGTAGCCTTGACCTCCTGGGCTCAGGCAATCCTCTCGCCTTGGCCTCTTGAGTAGCTGGGGTCACAGGCACGTGCTACCACGCCCGACCAATTTTTAAATTATCTGTAGAGATGGGATCTCACTATGTTGCCCTGGCTGATCTTTAAGCAATCCTCCTGCCTTGGCCTCCCAAAGTGTTGGGATTACAGGTCTGATCCACTGCATTTGGCCTGTGTCGAATTTTTAATTAATGCTAATAAAAGGCAAGATTTTCTACCATTATCATAGGGTGAAAATTTATATGTGATTTTCTTTGAAATGTTACCAGGAGGGTCATATTATTATCTTCATTTTGCAGGTGAGGAAGTCTAGGTCAAGCACCTTGACCAAGGCTGCTCTGTGGGAGTCCTCTGGCTCTAGGGTCTGTACCTGTGGCTTCCAGTCTATGCCATGTTCGGACGGCACTTGGCTTTGGTCCTGGTACATGAGATGACCACCCTACAGGCCTCAAAGTAATGAAAGAGGATAATTTGTTTTCATAGGTAGTGTTTTCCAGAAGCATCTTGAACAAGAGAGAATCTCTGGATATGGCTTTTCATAGCCACTCTGAGGCTCATTTGGAATGTATATTCCATTATCCTGGAAGTGGACTAATGGACTCTTCATCCCATGAGATAAAGTCCATCTACCTCGTCAGCCTCAGCACTCAGAAATCTAAGACCAAGTGTTTAGGATTTCAATGATCTATGTTTCAATTCTAACTGATTATCACGGGCTATTCTGCTATTCCAGAGACAACAGAGGGATAGAGACAGCCTAACCAACATGATCATTATTTCTGCCAAGTTGACCAAAAGGCAGTGCCAGAAAACAACTCTGCACCCTCAAAGTCACAAGGCAGAGCCTTCCACAGTACACCTCTGTTTGATGCCTGGTGCCATCTCTAACAGAAAATTATAATACTCTGACAATGATTCACTTCCAGAAAGTAATTTGAACCTGTGCCAATGAGGAATGCCTGCCAGACTGCATTGCACTTTTCTTTCTTCTGCCCACCACAGCAAATTCAGGTTGGATAATTAGCACTCATCTTTATGCCTTATGCTTTCTGAGTTTCTGCAGTACTATGAGTAGGAGGTAAAAGTTCCGAAACCTTCCATGAAGTTGTTGTTGCCATGGAAACCACTCCCATGGAATGCTCATACTTATTCCCAGTTGTTGAACAGCAGAAGATGCTCCAACCTAAATACCGAAAGAGTCTTAAAAGCCAGGTGGAAGGCAGGAGGGTGCTGGGGAAGTTCGGGCTGTCCCCAGAAGGTGACAGTGAGGACAAAACAAATTAGGAAGGAGAAGGACAGAACCCTCATTCTGCTCCCTGACAGGTGATGGGACTCAGACCCTCACACCTGTCCTTGTAACATGTCAATCAGGGAGCTCCACACCCAGCCTCAGTGCTGGTATATAATCTTCTGCCTGTGAGAGGCTCACATGAGCTGGGCTGACCTCTTACAACTTCCTCCCCTGCAACTGAGCAGCTGCATGACCTTGGGTGAGCTACTCACACTCTCCAGGCTTCAGACTCTGCCCCTCTTCAGAAATGAAGGCATTGCTTCAGCGTGCAGAGGAATGACGGGAGTTCCAATGAATGACTGCCGGGTTTGAGGCCTTCTCTTGCAGTGGATAAAGCTAAAATATCCTATGAGGTTAGGTTGGGGCTTCCCGGTCTGTAGAAAGAAGCTTGCAGAAGTGATGATAGCACGAGGTCTTTGTTCAGATGTTGAGAGAGGTGGTTGTTTTGACCGTCAGTAAATTTCCCATCTGTCTTCAGACCATTTCTAATATTGTAAAGAATAGGGACAGTGAGAAAGGCGAGGCCTTGTCAGTCCTTGTAGCCGGCTTGAGAGAGGGGTTGATGGGTGTGTCTATGCCTCTCTTAAAGATGAGGAGACTGAGGTCCAAAGAAGCTCAATGGCAGTGCATCACAAGAGGCTCCTGGTCCCAGGCCTCGGTTCTTCCCAGGTCAGCCGTGGGGTCAACACCCTCTCAATTTGAAAGAAAAAACACCTGCCTAGTTCTCAGTTACCCCATTTAATTGCTACGAGGAGTGTGTAGATTTTCACTTGAATCTTGGTCCCTTCCAACTTGTGGGGGACACTTTGCCAACAGCGAATTTAATTGTTCTGGAGAGGCGTGAATATGTGTTAAACTTTTAAGACATGTTCTTGCTAAGTGAAATGGAAAGAGAAAGTCTTTGAACCTGCCCTCCAGGCTGGAGAGAGAGTACAAGGCCAGCCGGTGGCAAAAGCACAAAGACAGAAAAGATGAGGAAAGGGGAGCCCTCTTGGAAGAGGAGGTGCTGGAGGCAGAATGCAGCCGTTCCTCTAGGCAGACCCTCCAAGAGTAGAGGGAAAACGAGGGTGGACGCTGACTTAGAGACAAGTCATGGGGACTTCTGGGTTCTCTGTTCCAGAACAATGTGGGTGGCCGTTTCTGCACCCTTCCTTTCAATCAGGCTCACCCCAAACGTCACAGGAACAAAGAGGATGATGGTTTCTACAAGAAAAGCTACTTCTCCTTGAACAGCTTCTGAAAGTCTCACTTTAATATGGAGATGGGAACGTGAGTGGGTGTGAGAACAGGGAAGGACGCAGAGTTCAAAGAAAAGCAAAAAGGCCCTAAAACATGCATGTGGCTGATCCTAATTGGAGCACATTTTCCGTGGATTTAAAGTCAACCTGTACTACGACCCTGCCAGACTACACAATGAATATCACAGGCGATTTGGTTTTTGTTTCCGATTTTTCAGGCTCTAACCAGTTCATTCATATTCGGGAACAAAACATCCCCATTTTAAAACTGATTGTAAATAAAGCCAACTGCAAGCCCATTTAGAATTCAAGCCCATCCCTCTGTATCTCTTTGATACAGAATTAAAACACAGATGTCTGCCAGTAGCCATCGGTTGGGATGAGTTTCAGGTTTGTTTTTGTTTTTGCTTTAAAACATAGTGCAAAATGATTTGAAGCAAAATTCGCAGGAATGTCATTTGGGGCAAAGACAATCGATGCTTAATGAAGTCTGTTCCCGAGCCTGCTATTTTTGTTCAGCGTTCATCTTTGCCACTGTCATCTCCCGGAGCAGCAGGCAGTGGCTGGGATGGTGGTACAGAGACACAGCCCAGTATAAGCTCTGCTCAGAGCCTCAGGATGCGGGGAGGCTGCTACAGACGAGTAGCTTGGGGGCATCATCGTCCCCACCCAAGGTGTTTCTGGGCTGGAACAAGGACACACCCCAGGATATCCCGAGCTGCTCTCTAAGAAACAATCTCCAGGTCCTCCGCAGGTCGCTAATACACATTCCCGGTAGGAGGGAGACCTTATCTGGAAGCTGGATGCGTGTCTGTAAGAAACTCTTATGAAGTGTCAGGGTTCAAGTTGGCCTTCCTGCTGTTCAACCTGGTGGAGAATGTTCCCGTGGGCCTTGGCAGCACGTCGACCTTCTTCGTTGACTTGGAGTCACAGGAAAAAGAGGTACTGGGCACCTTGAACACACCGGGTGAGCCAGGAAGGAGGCATGCCTCTCCTCTCTCCAGGAAGGGCTCCCTTCAGGGACAGGCTCCACAGCTCAGCTGTTTTGGGACCATGGCAGGCTCCTGGGTCCTGTGGCTGTGGATCACACAGTGGCTGCGGGGCTGTCCCTCTCCCTCAGGAACAGCCTGTAGCTCCAGCTCTACAGCCTCCCACTGCTCCGTTTGCTGGGTGTGGCTGTGGTGGGTGGTATTTGTTTTTGCCCAGGGCTGCTGCAGCCAGCCAGCGGGTCTCTGATGTCACCAACCACAGGTCTAGGGGTCATCCTGAAAACATGTGATTCACTGACCCCTCTACACCTCCTCTCCTGAGGTTTCTGGGTGCATTTATTCACAGTGGGACCCCCCAGCAGGCCAGAAGGGAGTGAGGAGAGATTCCTTCCTGGTTACCCACCCAACGATGCTTCATGCTCCAGGTTAAGCAGGTTTTCTGAGTCCTAGTAAAGTCTTCCAATTGCCCCAGGCTGTGAACGCCCAGAGGCAGTTGTCATCTTCCATGCTGTGGCTGTTTCCAACGTCTGGGCCACGGGAAGCTCAGGTGGTTTGCTTTACATCGGAAGCGGCTGCAGCTCTTCTGGGCTTTACCGCCGCCAGCGTACTCCTATTTTCTTCACCACACTGAAAAGGCATTTCCTAAATTCATAATGTTTTAGACACATTGTGGTCTTGGGATTGAACTGTAAAGTCTGCATGGACGGGGGTCTGGCCTGCCCTTCAACTCTGGCCCCATTTCCTTAAGGAATTGGTGAATACGGATCCTCCCTTTTATATTTTTACAGCTGCCTGTGTTTCCTCATTTGATTCTCATAACTCTGGGAAGTCAGTAAGGCCAGGGTTATTATTCCCATTTCTCAGATAAGGAAATGGAGGTTAGAGAAACATAAATGAGGCATGCTGCCAGGCAACTTAGCAACTGGAACCTGCCCTCAGGGTTCGGATTTCTAGCACAGCCTGTCTCCATTCTCCAGTCTCTCCATCCTGAAGTCAGTTTCATGTCACCCCAATAAACAGTTACATGCACTCTGCCAACACAAGGTCCCACATCGCTGCCTCCACCTCATCATCTGTCCCTTCCAGGCATGGGACTTGCCAGAAAAGGACACAGATGGATAGAGAATCCTATGATGCTGGAGCCAGATGTATAATGTTGAGTCTGGTTTTTCCTTTTTCACAATTACCATTGCTTTATCTCATCCCTAAATCTTCAGTCAAATGCATTAGATGCCGCATCCCGATGCTCCTGTGCATTTAGGGGCTGCACAGGCCCATAACCTGCAGCAGCAAGGACCGTGTTCAAGGTCTGGAACAGCAGTGAAGAGTGAAAGGTGGACAGGAAATGTCAGCCTCCCTCGGGACCCCTGGGAGCCCTCAGGAAGGAAACTGGACTTTACGCAACATTTCAGTCCTGAATTTTTTTTTTTAACTTAAAGCAAAGGGGAGACTTCTTGGACATCTTGGAAACTTTGGGTGACCTTAGTGAGTCTTAGCGGTTTGAACCCCATCCTCTGAGTTCCCTCCTGGGCAACGGGAACCACCGGGGCTGCCGAGCAATGGCGGCAACATCCAGATTTCTGTCTGGGGACTCTCCACTGGCAGAGGAAAGGGTAAAACGGGTGAGGTCACAGGCCTGGAAGGAAGAGGAAACCCAGTGAGAAAGTGGCAAGTTCCTGAAGCCGGGAGGCTGCAGGCTGGAGCAGAAGGGCGCCGCCCTGAGAAGCCTCAGACAGATCCGTGGACTTGGACATTGACCAGGGAAGGGCTTTAGGCAGAGGGCGACAGAAGTTTCTGGTCTGGGGACTTGGTTGGGTATGCTCCCGACCCAGCCGCCTAGAAAGCAGGGTCACAGGTGGTGCTGCTTTGGTGAGAGAGGTTTCCAGAGGTGCCCCTGGGAACCCAAGTGCTGCTGGCTGAGTCTGTCCTCTTTGTTCCGCAGGATGCTCTTGTCTTCCTTCGCCCCAGTCATCCCGAAAGAGGCACCTCAACCCAGCCTGACTCCAGAGGAGTCCCAGCAGCTCTGCTGACCATGGCTAGGAGGCAACATGCTGGATAGAAACCTCCATCTCTGAGGGAGCCAGGGACGAGGGGAGCCCAGGGAAGCACCTGACTCTGCCTTCGCAGTCTGTTCCTCTTGAAGCTGCCGTGTCACTGCTGACTGAAGGCATTGTCAGGATGAGAAGGAATTAAGCGGCACACCCCCGACAGTACCACGGGACAAGGACAGGTACGGCAAAGTGGAAGGCTCCTGTGAAACTCACTGAGATGCTGGGGGAGGAGACAGGGAGTTAAGGTAAAGTGACTGTACAAACTTGGATGTCCTCATGTTATCAAAGGAGTGTCCATTATGCTGGCCCCTCGGTGCATCTGCCCACTTCTTTCCCCTGACTCCTGCGCTGTGGCCACCATGGGTAGCTCCTTCCCAGCTGACTTCCAGACCGGCCCTCTCCTGCCTTCACCTCCTCCTTGTGCTTAGGCGCTGGCAGCAGCATCTTTGCAGCTGACTTCTCCTTGAGCCCTCAGCTTCTCCCACACTCAGACCTAGGTAGACCTTCCGGAGGGTGCCCAGGAGTTCTGGGGAGAAGATGGAACTTCTGGAGGTTGTTAAGAATACAGGTTGGGTTTTTTTTTTATGTACATCCTGAGAGAAAGGCTGTCCAGTCCTAAACAATGTAGCCATCTTGGATAATACAGGAGAAACATTTTTTCTTAAGGATTTGCTAAGAAAGGAACACCAGAAACCAATACATGATTCTCCCTTCATGATAATTTATTGTGGCAGAATCAAATCAGTACAAAATAAAAGCAATAATCGTTAAAATGCTTGCTATAAAGCTGTTGGAAGAATCAGAATTTCTTGGCACTTTCAGATCTGTAAAAACTGATCTAGAAAATATTAGAGTTAAAAACTGCTATGACCACAATAGAAAGTATAAAATTGGCAAGGCTAAATTTGATAAATGGTATGTAGACAAAATACTGATCTACGAATCAAAACTTGACTACAAAACTTACTTGGGGAAATGGATCTTGATGAAAATCATTTTGGTAAAATAGTTCCTTGACCAACTTTCTATATGGCAATTAAATATTTCAAGTGTTTCTAATTTCATTTGAAATGGATTTAATTGGATTTGCTACAGAAAATACTTTATTCACAAAAACCCAATACTGATAAAATTTGTTTGAAATATTTATACTCATAAACTGTTATCACAGGATTCTCAGAATGAAAAATATTTGGACAAAACAGCAGAATCAAAATACTATGGACCAACTTCTGTTTCCAGACAAGATGAAATAGACTCCCCACTATGAATGGCTAACAATCCCAGACTTCCTATATAAAATAAACACATGTTGATGAATGGTGGAAGGAAGAATGCAATGAGCTAGGGGACCTGGGCCTTAGAAACAGCATCATGTCGAGCCCCCTGGGTTTCTCTTTTGCCTCCTTTATATCTCGAATAAGACACTGGAGAAGTGTGCAAAACATAAATGTCAGCAAACACAGACCAAAAAAAAAAAAAAAAGACCCAAGAAAAACTGGATTTCTCTAGACTCAAGGAAAGGACTAGGGAAAAAATATTTTTATATGTTACAGTAAAAACATCATCCATAAATGAAAGTTTTGAGAAATTAAACTTCATCAAAATTTAAAACTTTTGCTCTGCAAATGACCACGTTAAGATAATGGGAAAACAAAACAAAATCAAGATACATACCGGGAGAGAATACTTGCCAGCCTGCAAGCCACATATCTGAATGAAAGATGCATAGAAAGAATGATCGAAATTCAACAGTAAATACAAACAATTCAACAGTAAATATAAATAATTCCATCAGAAAATGGACAAAAGATAGACCATTTACCAGAGGATACATAGATGGCGAATAAGCATATTAAAATATATTCAAGATTATTTCCCATTAAGGAAATGCAAATTAGAATCACAATGAGATCTAATTACATACCTACCAGAAGTGCTAAAAATAATAATAAAAAAGTGACAATACAAAGTACTATCAAGGATACAGAGAAACTGAGTCCCTTATACGTTGTCTAGGGAATGCCAATGGTACAAACACTCCGGAAAATCATTTGACACTCTAAAAAAGCCAAGCGTGTGCATAGAATACCACCCATCAGTTACATTCCTGGTCATATAGCCCAGAGAAGTGAAAACTTACATCAAACAAAAATCTGAACCAAGAACAACTCCAGTCAACAACTTCAATGAACAAATGTCTGAAGGAATTTAGGTATTTATTCACTGAAGTTGTTGATTTGGGTTGTTCTGGGTTCAGATTTGGATGCTCTGCATCCATATGGTGGAATACAGCTCAGCAATAAGCAAGAGCAAATTATCACTGTACACAACTAGGTGGCTCTCAGGACATTATGCTGAATTAAAAAACCAATATCAGAAAGTTACATTCCGTATGATTCCCCTCCTGGAGCATTCTTAAACTAACAATGATAGAGGTGGAAGATGATTAATGATGCAAGTTTTGGGATGGCGGAGGAGAAGGGAAATGGGTGTGACTGCAAAGGGGTAGCACAAAGGGGACGCCGGTGTTGATAAGGCAGTCTTACTCCTTGACTCAGTGATTCCACCAATTGACACAGGAGCTAAAATTTCATAGAACTAAATACACACACACACACACACACACACACACACAGAGAGAGAGAGAGAGAGAGAGAGAGGCATGTAAAACTGGTAAAATCTTAATTGTACCAATGTTAATTTTCCAGTTTTCATTCTGTACTATAATTATGTAAGCTTTTACCATTGGCAAAAACTGTGTGAAGGATATAGGCATCTCTCTGAATTATCTTTTCAGCTTCCTATAAATCTATTACTCTTTCAAAATAAATAGTTAAATGCAATGTAACGTGCCCACAAGCCCAGGGTTTACATTACATGTGACTTACTCTTAGCTCAAAAATCCTCTGGCCTGACTCATCTTGGCTCACTCCCAAACTCAGCCTTGATAATTAATAAGGATTGTTTTTACATTGATAATATTTGCCATTTTCCAAATCTAGCAAATTCCTTTGAATCCCTGTGGTTTTACATATGCCGTTTTCCTCATTTAAAGAACATTAATTCCCCTTCTCAGGCTTAATATCAAGTCCTCTCCTTAGAAATTCAGCTCAAAATTCATTCCTCTGGTGCATGCATTTTAATGAGAATTATATATATATAATCATATATTAATTATCTATTAGAGAGAATTATATAAATATATTTGTGTGCATATATATTACACATCACATATTGATCATGTCATATAGCATATGTCACATTTTAATTGAATCACAGCTTCCCTCAGGAAGCCGTATCTTTGATGGGAATCTGTAGGTAATTGGGATTCAGTTGCCATAAGAGGGATGGGTGCTGGAAGGTCTAAATACTCTCAATCTGCATTGCCAGTCTGAAAGTTTGTGTGCGTGTCTGCATGTGTGTGTGTGAATATGCACACAAGTGCAAATAAATATGTATCTACACATACATGCCTGCTATGTTGCCTATATAAAAACATATATAAAGTGTATGAGTCAATTCTGACACTGCTGTAAAGAACTACCAGATTCTGGGTACTTTACAAAGAAAAGAGGTTTATTGGCTCACAGTTCCATAGGCCGTACAGGAAGCATGGCTGGGGAGGCCTCAGGAAACTTACAATCATGGCAGAAGGCAAAGGGGAAGCTGGCACATCATACATTGCTGGAGCAGAAGGAAGAGAGGGAAACTGGAAGTGCTGCACACTTTTAAACTCACTCACCATCAGGAGAACAGCAAGGTGGGGAGTCTGCATTCATGACCCAATCCCCTTCCAACAGGCCCCTCCTTCAACCTGTGGGGATTACAATTTGACATGAGATTTGAGTGGGGACACAGCGCCAAACCATAATATACAGTATCATGATGTGACATGGATATATACAATGCATATTTATTGATTATATACAGGTATACATATATGTGAGTGTATGTACACACATTCACACATACTCTTGCTCTCTTGGTTTTCTATCAAGTAGTGTATGTATGATATATCACCACGTCACATAGATATATAGATGGCACATGTTATATGCCTGCACCTGTACACACACACACAGAGCCCACCATGAGTTCATGGTTTCTGAAATGTGGATGGAGCGTGTTCTCACTGCACAGCACCTGTTTCACCAGAGTTCCATGCTCCTGGTCCCTGCTCAGCCTGCAACTTTCTGGTTGTCCACCCAGCACAGACTTTTGCTGCCTGTAAAGACAGAGCTCCTGCTAAGTGATGCTCTTCGATCCCAGGTCAAAACTCTTCCTATCCTTTCCAGGATTCTTCATCTGGTGCTGACTCCCAGACTTTGACTACAGTGGAGGGGAGGGAAAGCCATTATTCCCCAGCTGGGCAGCAGCAATGTGTGCTCTCTCAGTCACACCCTACTCCGTGGTTGAGTGGTCCCTGAGTTCTCCCAGGCAGGACTGGGCAGCTGTCCACCTCCAGTAGCTACAGAGTCCATGGAGTCCATGGAGATGCCTCCTTTCAGTGGGCACCCCTTCCCATCTTTGGGGAACAGAGGGCAGAGCACCCACAGGATACCTGCGCAGCACAGGTACCTGGCTCTATCTCCATTTACCATCTCTGTGTTCTTAATCTAGCTGGAGGTCTGAGACTGGTAGGATCTGTTTTTAGTCACTTCCTTTGTGAATTCTGCACACCCCAATCTGACCCACACTCACTTTGGCATTTTATTTTTATCAAGTTTAAACTGAGTGGAGAAGACTTTATTATCTCGTTCGATATCCTTTACCAAAATTCAGAACATCTTGAGTTATTTGGTAATGAAACAGATGAAGAGAGGAGAAAAAAAAACAACAATCTTTTCCAAGAGGCCTTTGCAGGTAAACACCCAGATTTCTGAGGCCTCAGAGTCTCTTCCACATGGAGCATCTAGAACATTCCACACTAAGCACTGACCACATGGTGACAGAGCCAGAGACAAGAGCAGTCCTTGCTGGTCCAGAGTTAGCTCAAACACCCTGTGAGTGCCTCAACCACATGAAACTACCGACCAGTGGCATACGATCTGTTTCAGAGACTTTGAGAGAAAACAGTCTTTGGGGTTCCTTCTCCATCTTTTGAAAACGTAGGCACTCAGGCAGGCGGATGGGGTTGGCAACTTGCTCTCGTGATGCAACTCAAAGTCAGTACTGGGACTGCGGCTGCCCAGCAGGTCATCTGCTCTCTGAATATTATGTGTTAAGAAATCACAGCTGGGACATGTGTTCCCAGAATCACTGTGTTCTTCGAGTATAGCCGACACACGTCAGTGTTTGTACTTTATGTGTCTTTGACCTCACTGCTACTTTCCAATTGTCCTAAAAGCTCAAGCATGTTTTGTTATAGAGCTGGAACTTTTTAAGACATGGCAGCAACATTTCATCAAATTGCAATGTCTAAAATGCCAAGTCGTTGATAGAATTTCATATTTATTTCAGCTGTAAAACTGAAGGAAAACATTAGTATGACTTTCAGTCTTTTATAATGCTCTGTGTTGATTTGCTTGTTTTGCGAGAGCCTATGCCAGGCTCCAGGTTTTCAAGGCAAGGTAAGAGCCAGCCCCTGCCCCGGGCAAGCACGGGTCCTCCCAGATTCCTCGGGGGGCAGTGCCTCTGGGTGGCAGCAGTGGAGGAACACACCTTCTCCTGCATGAACTGCACTAAGAACTGCTTCAGACTCAGCTGGCAAGGAGGATGGACGCTTCCTCCATTTCAGACCTTCAGTAACTGACCTGTTCCAAACCAGTGAGAAATTTAAGAAACTTGAATTTTTGCAGAATCCGACAGAGAGTGGTGATCTTCACTAGCCCCTTGCAAAATCTGGGATCCCGTCTCTCCAGGATGCAGTGGGGCGGGGACCCAAATGGAACCGGATGGGGGCTTTGCTCTGCAGTGCTGACAGCCTAGAGGAAGGCACAAACACCAACAGAATCTGGGCATTTCCTGCAGCCATTTCAATATGCAGTGCAGGTATCAATCAAGTGGCCATGCCTCGGCTTCCGACCTGCAGCTGGAAAGAGAGAGATCTGAAGGATAGCGGGGCAAGGTGTGGAGAGGATGGGCAGGCGGCACCTTCTCCTGCTGGCTACGTGGTCTTAAGCAAGTCCTCTAACCCCACAAGCCCATGTCTTTGTCTGCGAAACAGAAATGGTGATGGTATCACACCCACTTCTTGGGCAAGGATTGAGTGTCCTCATATATAAATGTCCCAAGGTCAGGCTGGGGCATACAGAAGCCACTTATTGAATCTCCAGGAGTCTGAGGAACAATTTCATGGGATGAAAAAGCTGATCTCCTTAGTCAGTTTCAGTCAAGAACCCTGAGCCTAAGGAAGAAGGAAAGTCCTCCATACCCCAACCAGGAGCAGGTAGTAGCCTGGGGCCCAGTGGTCACAGACGCAAAGGACGTAGGGGTAGCAGCATCTTTGTTGATGGCTGGGCAGTACTACATAGGGCTGGCTGGATAGCTTAGTTCTTGAAAATTAGAGCTTATCTGTTATCTACTTATCTATTGTCTATCTATGTATCTATCTATCTATCACTATCTATCTGTCTCTTATCTATGCAGTTCTCCCTTCTCTCTCTTTCTCTAGCTTTGCTTCTATCTCCCTCTCTTCTCTCCCTCTCCTGCTTTCCCTCCCTCCCTCTAATCTTCTGTCTCCGTATCTGTCTCAGTCCCCAGACCGCACGCCACAACAGATCTACTCTCCCTCATCACTTCAATTTACAGACAGGGAAACCGAGGCCCAAAGAGGGGGCAGGGGGCACCAGCAGCTTCCCAATGTCACACTGAGAGTGGAATGGACAGCTCAGAACTCAGCCCTCTGTGCCCTGGAACAGCAGTCTCCAAGTGGAATGTGAAGAAGATTCAGTGGGTTATGGGAAGAAAACATTAGAATTTCTGTTTATAATTTTTGCAGCTCATGGCTTTAGAATTTGTATTTTGCGCCTGTTTTATAAAGCATACCACACAAGACATATCTGCTAATAGCTGTCTGTCTATCTATCTATCTATCTATCTATCTATCTATCTATCTATCATCTATCTATCTATCTATCTATCTATCATCTAACCACTTAAAAGCGTATCCATATACTCACGATGGGGGCAACGTTTTGCTGACAGAAGTCTGATCAAAGTGTTTGGTGACTGTTCATTGTGGGTGGGTGGGTTTGAGATTACTAAAAAAACCTATCCCCTGTTGTTTAGTATTAAAGCCTGATTGTCCAGAGTTGAGTGTCCAGAACTGGGGACACACCAGCTACTGCTGCTGACCATGTCTAGAAGGATGGAAGGCAGCTGGACGTGGCACAGAGCCAACAGGTTCGCACCGAGGAGGCGCACCGTGACTGCTTCTGAATCTCATCTCACCAAAAGCGTCCCGATATGCTTCTATTTCATGTGGTCATGATCATTCCCCAGCCAAGGAGAAGAGGTGCCCCAGCTGGCTGCTTGCCAGTCACTGAAGTCCAGATCACGCTCTTGCCCAGCCTGAGTGTTGCTGCAGGAATTGCCTGGGGAGGCTGCTCACCCACCAGCGCCAGCTCTTCAGCCCGGCTACCTTCCACTGGTTCCTGGACACTGTATGTCACGTCCCTGCAGCACGCAGAACTCAGAGGCCAGGAACAGGTTATCCTCAGGAAGGCACAGCTCAGATTCTACACCTTCCTTCTAGCTGGGTCCAGAGGCACTTCTCACACATTCCTTGGCTCCAGTAAGGGTCCTGAGGACACAGCAGTTAGACTCGAAGAGCATCTTGAGTCTGAGTTTCCACATTCCACTCAAAGTCATTTAAAGTGGCTTATGCAATTTTCCAGTTGAAAACTGTGACCGCCTCAGACTCCACCAGCAGCAGAAGTTGAGTGGGCTAAGGACCCTGAGGTGCTCAGTGCCTGGCATTCCCACTGCCAGTGAACATAGCCAGTGTTTCTTCCTTTCATTCAGTCCTCATGTTCATGTCCCCAGCCCAACACCAGCCCAGCATGTGAGCCAGTGCCCAAGTGTTCTTGCACACATGGGGATGGCTCATGGTCAGGGTGACCTTGTGACCGATCTTCTGAACTGGGGCATTTGGGAGCACTAAGCTGATTAAGCCAGGTCAATAAGCATAAACTCTAGATGTGCCAGAGTCCCTTACTTAGGGGATGCTCTACAGGCCACCAAGGCAAACCACTCACCTGTGCTGGGAGTAACTTGTGCCCATTTGCAAACAGAACAGTCTGGCTCTGCTCAAAATTGAAGTCCTTACCACCCTGTGAAAGAGACCTGTTAGTCAAGCTAACTTGCTACTCCTCAAGAGAAGCTAAAATGTCAAAGTAGCGGACTCTTTACAAAGTCGAGCTGATACAGTTTTGCTGTGTCCCCACGCAGATCTCATCTTGAACTGTAGCTCCCAGAATTCCATCATGTTGTGGAAGGGACCCAGTGGGAGATAACAGAATAATGGGCGTGGTTCCCCATATTGTTCTCATGCTAGTGAATAAGTCCCACCCGATCTGATGGTTTCATAAGGGGTTTCCCCTTTCAGATGGCTCTCATTCTCTCTTGCCTGCCTCCGTGGAAGATGTGCCTTTTGCCTTCCACCATGACTGCGAGGTCTCCCCAGCTATGTGGAGCTGTGAGTCCACTAGACACTTTTCCTTTACAAATTACGCAGTCTGGGATAGGTCTCTCTTAGCAGCATGGGAAGGGATTAATACACAAGGTATTTGGGTTCAGAGAGATTTGCTTTTATGCTTTAGTAAAACAACAACCCTTCTCAGGGAAATCCCACCTGCTGCCGTCATTTCAGTCCCCTGCCATCAAAGGCCCCATTCTGGTGGCAGCTTCTGAGTTTTGCTCAGGTACCTCTCTAGCCACAGACGTGATCTAACACAGCAACCCCGGGTCCCTACACCAGGCTACATCACGCGGTCTGTATTTTCTAAGCCGGGGACTCTGGAGTCTGTGAGTTCACACTTCGCTGTTGATTTTAAGTGGGCATTTTAAGTGCCTCTGCTGGGCTTCTGACTGGTGCTTTACCTCCAGCCCCTGCTCTGTGCGGCTGCGGTGTGGGCCTGGTCTGTGGCCTGTGGACTTCATTTAGCAGCCTGGGTCCTGACGGCCGGGGGATCGTTGGCCCTGGGTCCTGACGTGGAATTTAATACGTTCATAAACATGTTTTCAGTGATTCCCGCTCCCTGATATCTGGCATATTAACAAGTAAGTACTGCTGGGGGAATAGAAACCAGAATTGAACCATCAGAGTCGTGTTTGGGGGGAAATCCTTTCCCTCTTCTGATTGCATGCTGGCTTTTTTTTTAATAAAAAACAGAAGTGATGAAAAGCTCACCCTCTCTGGCACTAAGAAGGGGGTGTTTCAGAGGTGTGGGGTTCGCTTCCAGAGTTAAAATGGTGACAATCTGGGAAGCTTCTATTTTTTCTGTTCTAATTCTGGAAGCCAGTTTCAGATGATGAGGAAAAAAGCAAAGGTCATACAGCAGAAAGACAAAAAAGAACGTATATCCCAGACACAGATTTTAAAAAGCAAAGCCCATCATCTACCGTGCAGGAAGGGGAGTCTTTTTTCTTTTTTCAGGAAAGAACACGTAAGCTCTCTGACCTTGTCTGAAAGCCTGGACAAGTGACACCCACGGTGTTTTAAATCCCTCTGTCCAGTGGTGATTGTCTGTTATAGGAAAATCACCCGGGTCTTTGAGAGGCAGTATCTATTAATTCAATTGCACTCATTGTGAAATACACAGGAGGTATTTCAATCTGGCAAGGTATACACCATCCGCCTTGAACAAAGGCCAATTTTTCGGAAACCAGAGCCACCAGAGGCCAGACTTCGTCAGAGCTTGAGGCTTCAACTCCTGTTTATTTGGGTATGCCACCAAACGAAGCCTTTTCTTTATGTTCCAGCAGTTTCTGGAAAACCAGCTGTTCTAAATTTGTTTTAAAACATTTGTTAAAGTCACCAATAAATGAAAAGGAGAAGGAATCGAGCTGGCTTTGCAATAGGAAAAAGCTCTCAAGTTTCCTTAAACAAGACGGGTTTTCCTTCTAGATTGGTTTTGTAGTTGGGCTTGTCTTCAGGGGATTGTTTCTGTCCAGGATTGAAGGGGAAGGGTTTTTCCACTCCCATCCTCCATGCTCAAGCACAGCCCAGCTGCCCTGAGGTTAGAGAGCTGAGGATCCCTTACGCCAGCCAAGAGGACGAGGTCAGCCCAGCCCTCGGAGGCAAACTCAGCCAGGGGAGTGCAGCGCCCCCAGGCCAGTTGGGCGGCCCATATGGCCCTGTCACCCGCTCCTCACCTGTGCCCACAGGTATCCAGGCTCCAGAGATTTCTCATGGTGAAGGTGATTGAGTGAGCCGCCGAGCAGTGGGAACAGGAATCTGAGTGAGGAGCACGTCCAACATGGTATTGAAATCATTTGTCTGGAGTAAACAGCTGGCCTCTTTCTGGACATAGCTGAGCCTAGAGCGACAGGACCCGGCCCCTCTGAGACTGCCCTTGTTTCTCAGAAAGTGCAGGGCTGGGGCTTCATCTCTGGGAGGCCTGCTGCCCTGAAATGCTCTTTGCAGAAAGTATCAGCCATAACAAATGAGCACGCACCGCACTTGGACTCCCGATGGTTCCTGGAGGTGAGCAGATCTTTCACCGAAGAAGGTGGAACAGACATACAGCATCTCTGAGGACATGAATGAATAGAGGGAAACATCGCTGTGAATAGCAGTGCACACACCACACAGACTGAGGACTTCTTTTGGAACATGGCTTTTGAGGTCTGAACCAATGTGTTGAACAGAACGACCACTCCCCCGACCCCTCCTCAGGCTCTGGCCCATGCTGGCCCCATCTCACACAGATGCCCTTCCCTCTTCCACCATCTGCCAGGCCCTCCGCCTTCAGTCTGACTCATGTCCCAGACGGGGCTTCTCTTGTCCCTTTCAACCCCAACACCCTGTTCCTACAGTGGGCAGTGCATTAACTCTCCCAGCTACCAGTCTCTCCTCTCTGTTAAACTCTGAGCCTCTAGAGAGAGCAAGGTTGTGTGGGTCCCATGGCCACCAGGACAGACGGTATCCCCATGGGAGATTCAATGAGAGGGTGTGGATTCCTTGCCACTACCAGAAGATGTATTGCCAAGTCCGACATCAGAAGTCTAACGAGTGAAAACGCTTTTTCATATGGAATTACAATATGTTACAGTGAAAAAACGTTTTCCGAGATTCAGCTAGGTGAGCAAAGTGAAGGCTGAATGCAAACCAGAACCATGTTGTAGCCCTTTTGACATTTCCAAAATAGTGACCAATAAAAGTTGCTATTTATGCGTGCCCTACCGGTGACACTATTAAATCTTTTGGCTGCACTGTTCGGGGAAGGCTACGGGCTGAAAGCAGTGTGAATTGGAAGCGTGTCTAAATTGGAATTTTTATCTGGCACCATTTGGCTTAAACTTGGATTGCTAACCTTCAGATTTACTCATACTGGAATTATTCAACAGGGGGCTCACTGCTGTGTGGCAGTTTTTTTTTTTTTTAATGTATATGAAAAGAGAAAAACTTGGGCACGCTGCCGACACATGCATTACGTTTGGAAAGGCTATTCTCCCAACTTGGTGGATAAAAAGGAGACCTAATTTATTAGCATTTCAAAAATCATCGCAGCCACAGAATGGGTAAACAAGGCAATTGCGATTAATCTAAACTGAAAAGCCACATTTTGTTTATTAGATCTCTAAACCATCCAAGTTACATTTTTTGTAATAGTTCAGATTTTTCTTCCCCTTACCCTTCAGAAGTGACAGAGAAAAATCTATTTCTTGGCTGGAGTAATCTCAAATAAATTAATATCATTTTTCATATAAATTTGTTTGGGGAAACTTGAAACTGTAGCATAACCTATTGATTTCATTATTCGAATTAAGTTTAAGAAATCCTACAGCTGTTTGCTGTCAAAATCTAAACCTACTGTCCATTTTCAGCTAGACACTTAATATACATTTCACCTGGTGGCTCAATAATGTTTTAATATAAAAGTACATGCTCATGAAACATATGCTCAGGGCTCCTCTGAAGCTTAATAGCAACAGAAGGGGTAACAATTAGCAGTTTTGTTTTCCTGGGTATACGTGGTCCAAGTTGAAAGTTTTTCCTGGGCTGCTTCCAAAAAATGTTGTTCCTCATTTCTTGACCTTTTTGGAGTTTGGAATCGATGAACCACATTGCCTTCCATAAGAGTGTCAAGCGCAGAATAAAAAATTGCATCACATCATTTTTCATCGTGGCCAGATGAGGTCTGAGTGGAGGAACAAGGAACAGGAAAGAGCGAACATCTGAAAAATTGGCTCTGCAAGCTGGAATGTGATTCTGCTCTAAGGGGCCACTTTTTTTTCCCTTTCTTTCCAGAACAGGCAGGTTGTAGACAGATCTGGGTCTTAGCCTGCCACCCCAAGGGCCCCAATGTCAAGAAATAGTGATAGAACACTGTTCATTTATGCAACATCTGTAACACATATAGCAAATTATTAATAGCTCAATATGCCAATCTGCCACTGTGCATTTTTGACATAGTAGGGGCCAGGAGCACGGAAGTTTTGCAGCTCAGAAATGAAAACGGTGCTCCCGACGAAAATTAAATGCAGGTGCTTTGAGTTTGTGTATTTGAAAGAAAACATCCCTAGCTTCTTTTGGGGAGTGGAGGGGGTCAAAAAAAAGTGGCAGTGCTTCCAGCACACTCAAAGGTTAATAGAGCTAATCTCTTGTGGGTATGAGCATCGGTATTATTTATGCCGTGTTGTTTCACTTAATGCTAATTTCTGTGATGCTAACAGTTCTGTGAAGAGACAGTTCTGCCTCTTACGGCAATGAGGGATGCTGCTGAGGGCCAGCGAGTGGAAGCCGCGTTGCCTACAAAACAAGCAAAACCGAAACCAAGACTCGGATCAGAGTTCCTGGCAAGTAGTCACCACATGTCACTCCCCTAATTATTAGCCACCATGGGGATCCGTGGAGACAGCTTCCCTCTCTCCATTGCAAGCTTGCATCTTGTTTTCTCTTTTCTTTTTCTTTAAATCAATAACAAAATCTTCCGTTCATGGCTTACCAATGAGCACACAGAAAGCCTCCCTGTGTCTAGACTATCAACTGTTTGATTTTCTGGACCCTCGGCCTCCTACACCCCTGCGGGGCTCCATGTCCAGGCTGCGTTGAAGCCCCTTTTCTCGGTGTGTGCACACTGGAAGGCTGTGCTTGAACTCTCTGCCAGGATACTTCAGCGACTTCCCCTCGACTTTATTTATTTTTAAAACCACTTTATTAAAACGTGATTGTCATATAAAAAGCTGTCCATATTTAAAGTATAAAATGTGATGTGTTCAGAATAAGTGCACAGCCGTGAAAACCTCACCACAGTCAAGGCCAGAACTGACATTTCACCACTCGAGGAGGTTTCCTCCTGCTTTCTTTAGTTTTATGTTTTAATTCTTTGATTTTTAAACAATTCTGTGGTAAGGAGACTTAATACAAGATCTACTACCTTAGTAAAATTGTAAGTGTACAGTGCAATATCATTAACTATAGATACTGTGTTGTACAGGACGTCTTAGGACGTTTTCATCCTGCACAATTGAACTTGGAACCCTTTGACCAACATCTCCCCATTTCCCCTCCCCCAGCATCTGGTAAAGCCTCTTCTCTCCGATTCAAAGAGCTTGACCGTTTTAGATTTCACACAGAAGTGCGGTCCTGCAGTATTTGTTCTTCTGTGTCTGGCCTATTTCACCCAGCATAACGTCCTCCAAGTCTGCCCATGTTGCTGCAAATGCAGGGTCCCCTTCTCTTCTCAGGCTGAATCATAGTCCATCGCACGGATGAACCACATTTCACAGACACTAGTTGTTCCTGTATCTTGGCTACGGTGAGGGATGCTGAAGTGAACATGAGAGTCCAGAAATCTTTCTGAGATTTCAGTTCTTCACCTTAAAGGAACTACTCCAAGGAGCTTGGAGCTGGGGAGATAAGGATGTGGGGGGGTGGGGGGGCATCGCAAATTTGCACACTTGATCCTCACTTGATTCCCGAGTCCTGCTGTCTGCTGGGCCTGTGGTAGGAGCCAGAGCTTCAGGGATGAACCCAGAACCTGCCTGCAAGGTGGGCAGTGGAACGATGAGACAGAGGAGTCAGACATGCTTCCAGCTCAGCGGCAAGGAGGGTGCCTCTTGAAAACGATTCTTGTGCCTTCTTCTTGTCCTTTGCCACAGCTGCTTAATGCTCCCAGCTGCCTACGGGGCAAGCGGGTCGTGTTGTCCAGGGGTAGAAAGGCTGAGTAATGTCCAGTTCTGGTCGTGCACACACGAGGCAAGGTGGTCAGGCAAGAGCTTTGCCAGACAACGGCCATGGGAAAGGATGTGTTGTCCATCCCCTTAGCCTTTTTTTTTTTTTTTTGGCTCTTTTTTTTTTAAATTGCATTTTAAGTTTTGGGGTACATGTGAAGAACATGCAAGATAGTTGCATAGGTACACACGTGGCCGTGTGATTTGCTGCCTTCCTCCCCTTCACCTATATCTGGCATTTCTCCCCATGCTATCCCTCCCCAACTCCCCCACCTGCTGTCCCTCCCCTATTTCCCCCCAACAGACCGCACTGTGTGATCCTCCCCTCCCTGTGTCCATGTATTCTCATTGTTCAACATCCGCCTATGAGTGAGAACATGTGATATTTCATTTTCTGTTCTTGTGTCAGTTTGCTGAGAATGATGGTCTCCAGGTTCATCCACCATGGAATATTATGCAGCCATCAAAAATGATGAGTTCATGCCCTTAGCCTTTCAAATGGAGCTCCAGGGTCTCATCGTGGCTGTGAGGGTGGTGGCCCGTCTGCTTGTGACAAGGCCAGACCATCTCTGTGGCAGGAGAGAAGATAACACAGGGCGAGAGGAAGGAAATGCCTCGCTTTCGCCAGCTCTGAGGCTCAGATGGGGCGAGGAGGCCAGAGAGCACATTGTACAGATCTTTGTCTTAATCACCAATATAAGTTCAGAGACCTCAAAAGTGGGATTCTGCTCTCTGTCTGTTGGAGACCCCGGGAGGCCACTGCCAGGGACAGCCTGGCATATCCACTGGCTTCCAGCACCAGAATCCGGGCAGCCGACGGAGCTGGCTCACAGGCAGAGAACTCACAATGCCCTGGAGGCCACAGCCATCACCAGGGGCCTGCCCAATGCCCCAGTCATCCCACCATCCCCTCCACAGGCCCCTGGGAAGGAAGCAGAGGCAGAGCAGGGCACCTGGACATTCTCCAGGAGAACTGAACCACCTACAGAGATTGTTTCAATCACCAGGTCTGAATAAGCTTATGGCCAGACTGTTATTTTAGCTGCATTCTTCTTTCCCCTACTAATTAATAGGCAGGTGGTGATGAGCAATGCTGGATTAGTGAAAAATAAGAGGATTTTATGTTTCTCTTCACATGAGTTGTAATTCATCAAATTCTTGGAAAGCTTCACAGTCGAGCAAACTCGGGTTATTCACTATGTTGTCCCACTGATGGTGTAGAATTGGCCAGAATGGAAGGGGCTGCCTTAGGAACAAGGCCAGATCCCATGGAACACGTGGGTACAAGTGTTTCAGCGGTGACAGCCAAGGGCAGGGGCTCCCCTGCATGAGCAAAGCAATGAGGATGGGGCATTTAATTTAAATGTGCATGGAAACTTCTGTGGCTGGGCACCAAGAGGGGCACAGAGGAAAGCAAAGCTCCCAAGGCCCAGGCTGAGAGAAAAGCATTCAAGGAGAGCTTCCCTCTGGCCGGCTCCAAAAAACAGGGGTTTTCTTATATTTAACTGGAAGCATTCATTTCATTAGCATATAATGTGACACGATCTACCTGGCTATATAGCTTGCACTTTTTCACATTGTTCTTTCTTCTTTTCCCGTTATTTTGATGGTGGGATCAGTCACCAGTCACTCCTGCCCCTCCTGTTCGCTGTTCGTTGGGCATTTTACTGCACATTTTAGCTCCATTCTTTTTTTTTTTTTGAGACGGAGTTTCGCTCTTGTTACCCAGGCTGGAGTGCAATGGCGTGATCTCAGCTCACCGCAACCTCCGCCTCCTGGGTTCAGGCAATTCTCCTGCCTCAGCCTCCCGAGTAGCTGGGATTACAGGCACGCACCACCATGCCCAGCTAATTTTTTGTATTTTTGGTAGAGACAGGGTTTCACCATTTTGACCAGGATGGTCTCAAACTCTTGACCTCGTGATCCACC